>VOQK01033097.1:4221-15894 GCA_015052645.1 Benitochromis conjunctus
TGTATGTTTGGACTTTAGAGCTAACTGGTCAGAAAGGAATAAAGGCGGTCAGTTTTGCTCTGAGGCCATGAGCTGTGCGTCACATAGAAATCATGTTTTTTTTTTTCAAAGTTATTATTTAAAGTTTAATTATAGCTGCAGTAGCTTACACAGCTTAATTGATTTTCGATTATAAAAAAACAACCAAAAAAACCTATTTATAAACAATATTGTTAAAACTCCCGGGGGCTGCTTGGCAGGGCCTGGCGACCGTGGCTTAGTCAAGCCCCTTCCGGGTGGTGGGGGGCCCTCAGACCTCTCGGCCTGTGGCTTCTGCACCATGGCTGCTAGGTGACCCCACATCTGGTGATCTCCTCAGTTCTTCCCAGGAGGATGGTGCGGTTGCCCCTCCGATGGTCCTTCTTGGGCTCTCATGCTCTGGGGACCTCTGGATGTCTGGGGCCTGGATCTCCTCCGTGCCTGCTTCATGCCCTGGGGGGCGGGGCTATGACTCCCACACCCTCTAGCAGATCGTCACATGGAGAAACCTTTTGAATACAAGCACGCTCACGCATACAGGTGTGCACACACAGGTGTACACACGGGTGTACACACAGACAAACTATATCTTTCTTGGCTGCTACCTCAAAGTGCTGTCGGTCTTGCGTGCTACACAATAACATTCAATATTCAGCATTTACTGTTAGTGACAGTTATCGAGGTTATTTCTGTGGTTAAAAGATGGCTAAAGAACGAAACAGGCAAACAAAAAACAAACAAACAAATCCTTTTAGACATGTCATTTACATCAAACATAAGGCCCGGGGACCAGAACTGGACCGGCAAAGACTCCAATCTGGCCCTCTGCTTTTGTGAAAAAGGGCATAAATTTAAGACTTTTAATTGTATTGTCATGGTAATAGATAAACAATTAAATGACAGAAAGGTTTCAGATTTTTACAGTGAGTTCAGTGTTCAAAGTGCTCATTGCTTTTACAAAAGAAACCAAGTCCACCCCAGATAAATACGACCCCACGGGAACACTTATCGCATGTATATAAAGTGTTTCCCTAAGGCAATAATTAGTATCACTTCAATCACGTCATCTTAAAACACAGCAAATCCATTCACCATGAGCACCTGTGCAGGGCCTATTGTCCATGAGGTACGAGGCCCAGCTCAGGGATTGCACATAGCCTGGCTAACATGGCACCGACCCAGTTAATGTAAAAGCAAACCCAGAATAGAAAAACTGTTTTAAAATGTGACCCTTACTCTAAAACAAACTATTAAAAACACAACAAAAAGGAGGAAATGGAAAAACAGTGACAGTCACATGTGCAGCCCGTCCTGCAGGAGACAGTATAAATTACATTTCAGTGCATTACAGCCTTTTTCAATGTCAAATATATTAAATTACCATACCTCCAGCTGACTACTATGTTTGCTGCACAACTTGTGTAGTGTCTTCTTAGAGTACTACTAAAAACATCAAATACAATAAAGATAAAATACATTGAAACAAACCTAAAAGAAAAGCAGCTGTACCTTGAATCTCTGCTATAGAGATATAGAACCCCAGTTTATATGGCTGGCAACTAAATCTTCTCAGGCTCTCCACCTTCAGCCACTCATCAGCAAAGGAGAGAAGAAGAGCACCTGCTACTACTTCCTCTTTTATACCCTACCTTGAGTCCCCTGGGTCCTAAAGCCTTTCCCGTTACAAATATGTTATGAAGCTGAACTTTAATCTCAGCCAAACCGATTTACTCAGGAACAAATCAAACACTGAAATAAATATTACGATTTAGAAGTTATCTAAGAGACTCTAAGAGAGTATATCATAACGTGAGTAGCGAAAGACCACGGGGGGTTTGAAAACGATGTGCTGGGAGTTTCTCGCCGGCTCTATTGAACTGATGTCTCTGAAAACGCCGGAACACTTTTGCAAATATGTGATGTCCTGATAAATCGAGCAGTTTACACAGCTACACACCCGCCTGAAAATATGTTAAAAGTTTATTTTGTGACCCAGAAAGAGTCATATTTAAAACTTTTTAGCCGCGCTCCTCTGCCATTGAGTTTTGGACAATATGCATTCTGGGATATTTAGCTGTACCAAGTCCACACAAGTCACCACTGATGCATGCTCGATAAAACGGGCGGAGCGAGAACACATCCGGGAATTTTTAGCGTACTCGGATTGATGCGTACTTTGATGACGTATCACATGTACACACAAGTACGCACATTGAGACACGGCCAAGGATCCTGACTGGAGTTGTGCAAAAAAACTATATTTATTTACAGTTAAGTTCAACAACTGTGTTTCTGCAGTGCTCAGTGAAATTCATGCATAACCAACAGTTAAGGGCAGATGAGGATAAAATGTATAAGAAAGAAATATAAGCAACGAATTTAATATTCATTAGAGAAAAAACACCTTTAATATAATTTTCCTTTTTTGTCTGGAGGGGTTGTTTAATTTTATTTCATCTTTCACAACATAAAAGCAGCTAATATTGTTTATTGTCCATTGTATAGCCGCGAGGCAGTTTTCCCGTGTTGTTACTCGTGTACGTTATTGAGGAGGAAAAAGAAAAAACTTCCACGGGGCTCCGGTGTGAAAGGATACAATAAAATCTTTATTCCACAGTTTGCACAACCTTTACAGGAGTAATAAATCTTTTTACTTATCCTCAACATAAAACATACCACGGTAGGAAAACCGTGTGGCTCTGTTCTCCGCTGCAGCGTCTTGCCTATGTTGTACTAATCTTTCTCTCTTTCGCTCGCCCCCCCTCCCCCGTGATGCCCGGATGCACCCCACCCAAGCCTCAAAACAACGTATTCACGGTTCTATGTAACCAAACCAACACAGCAACAAAATAATTTAGATCACCTATAACTACACAACAATATTAACAACAACAAACGCAATACTAAAATATATGAACTATTTAAACTTGGCTCCCACATCCATTTATATCAGCTTTCAGCCAATGAGTGTCGGGTGTCTGGTCACACCTGTATATTTGTTTGCTGACTACCTGCGTTAGCAGAGAAAGTAGTGCCATTAAAGTAGATGCACTTATTCTGTCACTGTGCATACGTGGTTTGTGGTTTTCACACATATCTGGGCTTTAAGCAAAGAAGTGGAGACAGGAAATGTGGTTAGTAAACTGGTGCTATGTGCTAGGTCCGTGGGAGTGTCTGGGGTTTTCCACCCATGCAACCTGCTCTTCGTTATGCTCTCCACGGAGGTAACTAGGCAGCTCCTCAGTAAAAACCTTTTCTGTTCATTTCCTGGTGTAACCCTGTTTTCCCCTATGTTTAGAGGAGAGTGTCTCCATGGTTTGGACTCTCTTGGATATCTGTTTGGTTTCATCACCTGCTTGCCTGCCCTCCGGCCTGCCACTACATCTCAAACCCCCCCTCAGAGCTTTCAAAACCTGGACCGGCAAAGTAAGGAGAACAAACTCACCAGCAAGAGGCTCTCAGTTGACTGCTCCTTATCCACACAATAACTCCCTCTCCATCTTTTACAGGATCGCTTGCCTCTCTGTGTCTCGCCGTGACCTCCTCTGTGATCCAGTTCTCTAGGGCCGCCTTCTCAGCTCCTGTCGCCATTTCCACTCTGTCTCACAGTCCCTGCTGTCAAATAAACACTTGTGTGCATTGTTTCCTCTGCGTCTTGGTGTCTGCATTTCAGTCTTTTCCTATTAGCACGATTGGTGTACAAGAAACTCCGGCAGAGAAGTCTGCATCTTTTCCCTTTGTTCAGTTACCATAAGAAGCTAACAGCCCGTTTTTCTGTCAATGCACTGATATATTTCTCCTCCCGATTTTTAATTTAAGCATAATAAAACTTCAGTAGGTTCTTTTATGATACAATGAAATACAGACACAGACTAACGTTCCTCTACCAATAATAAAGAGCCACTACATTTCAGAAAATCCTGGAACAAATCTAGACCAGGTCCTGGATTTCAGCTGCTGTTGCTCACTGTGTAATGAGCCTCTGGTGTGTTCCATACATTGTCATTACTGGAGTTGTTACTGGAGAGCTCTGTGCACAGTAGCATTAATGACGGATGCGCTCAGAGGCGTGCCCTGTAACCTGTATAGAGCAGTCTGTCGTGCACAGGAATAAGCTCCATAAAGTCCTTCTTAGACATGTGTGTCACTCAAGTTAGCAGCACCCCATGAGCAACGGAGCGAATGTGTATGTGTTCACGGGAGTTTGCACTCTTGTCAAGGGGAGCGAGGTATTGATGTGATCTTACATTTTATTCAGTTGAGCTGTGAAGCACCTTGATGCAGTTTAAAACATGCTTGTTTTATCTAATCAGTGACTGTGTATCTCAGAATTACTTTTTGAGGTTACCTGACTTAATTGAAGCGTATTTGTTGTTATTGCTTATTTTTCAAGCAGATTTCAAAGGGACTGTGTGAGTAGCAATCTTTCCTTCATGGTGCTCAGCAATGTCCAGACAATGAGCCTATGTGTTTGGCTGTTACTCACTGTAAACTCGTCTGTGAGGGCTGAGCTGACCACATTTGAACATATTTGTCTGTTAGCAAAACTACAACTCTTCATTTTAATTAATTTAGTGGATCTGTCACAGAGGCAACGAAAGACTCTGTTTAATAATAATGTTATATTTCTTTAACTGAGTAAATAAGGCTTTGGCTTTCTATTTCTCATAGTAAGTAAGTAAAGTTTATTTATGAAGCGCTTTTCATAGACAGGCATTCACAAAGCGCCGTACATGAGGGTAAAATAAACAATATAAGGGTGCACAGCCTATCCAGCTGGTGAGGCTTAAAGGACATATGCAGCTGAATGTCATCGGCATAGAAAGGATAAGAAATGTCACTAACAGGTTGAATAATGGCAGCTAAAAGAAGCGTGTAGAAAGAAAATAATAATGGACCCCAAAACTGAACCCTGTGGCCCTCATAGCTGTTACTATCAAAACTAGAATGCTGTCTGACTTTCTGTGTTGGTTTATCTGCTCCTGAGTCAAAGAAAGATGACCTCATGAACAGGAAGGACTGTGAGAACATCACAAGTCCCCCTCAAAGGTAAGGTGTGCAGCTTCTTCTGTAAACGTCTTGAAGTGCAGGTGCTGTCTGCCACTTCCTGCAGAAACACTTGCTGTGAAGATCATCGAGAAGAAGTGAGGAGCACGGTTTGTTGGCTTTGCCCCTGATGGTGCAGCTGCTATGATGGGCTGATGGAGAGGAGCGGACACTCCTGTGAAAACAGGTGAACCTAACATGTTCATTATTCACAGCATCATTCACAAGCCAGGACCACGGCTCTGTGATGCTGTAGAACACGTTACAGAGCTGTGTCACTTTCACATATTCATATACTCTCAAAGTCTGCTGCTGATCTCACTGAGGAGAGCCGCAGAGATTCAGAGATTTTCAGATGTGAGTAAAAGATGGCAGTTTTCTTAGATTGATATGTAGAGATCAACTACCGACTGCATGTTGTAGTGTTGAGGTTATTACATATTAACGTTATATGGCTACAAGCCAGTGTTTACCTGGAGCCAACAAACCTGCATAAATGTGGAGGGTTGACTCAGGAAGTGGCACCGGCATGAAATCAAGGATGCAGATTACGGAGCAGGTCAATCAGGCCCAGGGTGCCTGTGACTGCCTCCGGTGTTGTTGGCCAACAGGATATAAGTGGAAACGGTGCTACTGTTTAAAGAAAGGATGAGCAGAGGGGGAAGGTGTGTTCAGAGGCAGTGAGAGAGAAGGAAAGGCAGGAGGTGAGGGGTTCGTCAGGGATCAGTGTTCAGACCATTGTTGATTATTTTGCACATTAATGACATGTGTCTAATTTCCAGAACATTACTAACATTATCATTTGTAGATGACACCAGCCTTCTGTGCTGTAGTAATGACTTGTAACAAAAAACACTCAACTTCATGGAATTTACACTAAGCAATACATTAACACTAAAGCAACATTAAATACATTTGGAAATAATTCCCCAATGAGAAAATTATTATAAAGTAACAGAAATCAAATTTCTTGTTATGATAATAAAGAAATTGTTCTGGAATACATACAAAACAAATATTAAACCAATATACGCATTGCAAAAAGAGCAATAAGAATCGTTAATAACACGGCTTTGACCAGCTAACTCACTCTTTATCAAATTAAAAACAATTTAATGACCTGGTTGAGCTTAAAATGGTCCAAGTTATGCACAGAGAGGAAGCAGAGTTCTCACTCGGCTCATCTGGAGATGACTATGACTATTATTATTATTATGTGCACATACATGAGGCTGTAGACAGCCTGTATAAAGTTTAGTTTGTACTTTTCCTTCAGGCGGGACTTAATACAGTTTAATAAGTGATTAATTCCAGCTGCTCGCTTTCAAACATGTATTTACACCATCACAAACGTCTGATACAAACCTCGCTGGTGTATCATGTTTGTATTTAATTTCAATAAGTAGAGAACATTTGGAAGATTTGAAAAACATTTATTGAGAAAGAGAAATTCATTTTAATGAATCTACTTAGCGATTAGACTCCGATGGCCCATCATGGCAGAAACGAATCCCAGCGGTGACAGGATTTAGGACTGGACCCGCCAGAGTCGGATGCTGGTGGTGAAGATGAAAAGTGAGGCTTGGAGCTCTGAGTGACTCGGGCGAGGTGGAGATGGGGAGGAGGGAGGCGGGTTTCACAAAGGAGAGAGCACTGAAATTTAAACCATGCAGAGCGGAGGCTGATTGGCCGAGCAAAAAGATCATTGGACTAGAGGAATGATGCCTGTGTTGAGACTGATAGTGGATCTATTGCTTTAAAAATAATTTTTATCAAAATGAAACCTAAATTAAAAAAAATGGGGAAGCTTGACTTCCTTTGGCCTCCAGGAGAAAACTCCACTGCGTTTAATCGAGGTGCAGAGATGTGAAAGAAGAAGCTGAAAGCTGCAAATGCATAACAGGAAGTGAGTTCAGAAATCATCAAAGCTCATCCTTGGCTCCGCCCACCAATCAATTCCAGACCTGAAGAATCGCCAATCCCAGCAGGAGCACCAGGTTCAGCGGCCCAATCCCTGATCCCTGAGAGAAGTCACGTGGTTCACAGAAGAGAAAACAGCTACTTTGATATGTGATGTTTGACACGGATCCACATGCTGTCACAACCGTTATGAGCTTTATTATTTTTATCCAGGCTAAGATTTAAATTATGCGCATTCACCTCAAAACCTTTAAAGCTGTGGAATAAAGAACAACAGGTGATCAGTGCTCACTATCAACATAATGTAGTTATATTTGGATTAATGTTAAAAATATTAAAAGAAGGTACTTCTCTTAGGTTTAAATAATGTTGACAAGCATTTGTTTTTAATGATGATAGTAAAGGTTTTAGTGCTTTTATGTCTCACTGAAAACAGAGCACGACCACATTAGACTTACTCTATGATGTCATAGAGAAACAAATATCTGAAGCTGGCGGCTGACAGGAATTCATCATTTGAAACTTTGAAACACATATGATAGAAAATATTAATAAAGAGAATACAGCATCTATAAATGTGAATCTTGCTTTGAATTAAATATTGTGAACTTGTCCTTTAATAACATATCTGAACATAAATCGGCCACAAACGTTTAAAAAAAAGTGCTCACCTTGTTCGGGATTATTTGTTGTACCTCTGAAAACACAAAGACACAGAGAAGCACAGATGCTGATGTTTGTACCGTCAAGTCTCCGTTACTAAACAAAGTTTCTGTGTTTGTGTGGGACGTCTGCTGTTACCGGGGACGCCGGCGTAGTCGAAGGTGTGGCTGTAGTCGTAGTCGTAGTCTGTCGGAGGTGTCACTGTAGCATCGGTGGTCAGCTCTTCCTTCTCGTGTCCTGTGGAGGAAAATGAAGCCGACACATCAACAACATGTGAGCAGCTGGGAGGCAGTTTCCCTCTCGCTAACAGTCGCTGTGCTAAGCTAGGCTGAGTCCTTGGTTTCATTCAGATAATGTCTTTTTTATTTTATTTTTATATTGTGCTTTTACTGCAGCTGACCACAGCGTGCGCTCTCGTGTTGAATATCAACTTCTTTGCTTTTGTTGGAAACTCTTCAGTTGCTTTGGATCATTATCTGTTTGCACCATGAAGGTTTGTCCGATCACTCGCCAATGAGAAAACACGTCACAGTTCATCTGGCCAGTATCTACTTTGAGGGGAATACTGCATTTTGCACATATTAAATTGGTTTTCTTCGTTTGTATCCAGTATCATTTCCTAAATCTTGCCCACACAGGCAAAGGTAGCAGAATTTTAATCTTACTTTTAAAGACAAAAGACATTTTTTAAAAGTTTGACCTCATTTGACCTTGAAGGAGAGGTCAGAGGTCAAAGGTGACTAAATCTTTATATAGTACTTTCGACCAGTTGATAATGCACACCACACTATAAGGCATTTTGTCCATTTTCCACCAATAAATCATAAAGTTGACCTTGAAGACTTTGTGGTGTGTGATCCAAGTTTTAATGGACCGCCCAACATGACCGCACTCTACACCCCAAAAGTCATTCGAAGCAACTGTGTTTACAGAAAGAATGACAGAACCTCCCTGGTTGAAGTAATAACCACTAGTGACCCGGAGCCACCGTGTCTCCACCATGTTTGAGAGCTTCAGAGCTGCTTTTCTCCTCCCGTCCTTCTGACAGACGTTAGCCTTGGTTAAAGTCTACTCTGGCCTTCTTGCTCATGAGTGGTTTTGCAGCTTGTTGTAAAACGTCTGTATTTCCGTTCATGAAGTTTGACAATGATATGCCTCTGAGAGTCTTCTTCACTTGGTTTGATGCTGTTAAGTGGTTTTTCTTAAACAAGGGAATAATTCTGGGGTCTGTGGTGAGACACAGGGTACACCATGGCTGTGTATATGTCATATTTCTCTTTCTAAAGTAAAACCTTTCAATAGAGGACCATTCAAAATGTTTTTCTTGCAGTTTTAACCCAACTGGTAAAGACCTTAGCTTATTTTTTGTTGTTGCTAACTTTACTGGAAGCCCAGTAATTGCTTAATGCTTCAGATCTCATGTAACCACTTCCTAAAAAGTTTCTGTGCCAGCTCATGAACAAAAGACCCAACACGACCTGCTGCATGAATACAAGGATGTACATCATGGACTCTGTCTTTGGAAGTTTCTGGAATAACGTTTGTAGTTTTTGGGCTGGTGCCAACAAATAAAGAAGTGAAATTCAAAACATTTCCTCTCAGCTCTCTCCCTCACGGGGGAGTTAAACTGCAGAAAATCATTTACAGTGAGGAACACCAGCTGACATCCAGGATGTGGATCCAGGATGGGTTGTTACCAACATCTAGTGAGGATGCCATGTCAACAGCACCTTTAGAAATATATTTACTCAGAAAATAGAAGACGAGTTCAACACTTATTTTACCTGCTGCAATACATCTTCACGTGCATGGCTGCAGTCTTAAACCAAAATAGATCCAATTCATTTTTTACCTCCGACACGGGGCAGTTTGGGGCAGAAGTTCTCCCAGGATGGATGGTGAGCATCTGTGCACGACCAATTCAGATGTTCAGTCGTGTTCAAGCCTGAGCAACTGCAGCACAGACAGGTCTGTGCTGCGCTGTACAGACCAGACACTGTTTACAGCGTCTGTAGTTTAAACCCACACACCTACAGTTTAGCCACCATTTCCTGTCTTCTTACTTCTGCGCTGTAAGTCCAAACCCACAGATACAGCATCATGACTGCAATCATGTCTCATGGCAACATTCGTGTTTTTATGCCGTCTTTAGATTTTTGCTAGTTTTATACTTATGCTTGCATCATGCTTGTTTGTGTGTATAATCTTTTTTTAAGCATAAATTACAGACAAAAGACAAAAAAAAGTGTTTTTTTGTTTTTAAACCAAGTTTTTCTTTTGTTTTTTCTTTTTTTGCCTAAACATGGAAAAACTTCAGTTTGTGGACAATCCAGAGCCATTGAAGTGCTGCTTTTCCTAACGAGCCTGCTAAAACAACAGTTTTGTCTTTGTTTCCCAGTTTTCTGATGAAACAATAAAATCACAAACGTGTAAACAGGATTACATGTTATGCTACTCGAGTATTTCCAGGACGATGTCATTTACTAGTCTAAAACCCACAATACATCGACAGAGTTAACCTTCAGTTTGACTCTTTGGTGTGAAGAACACAACGTGTCAGGTAAAGTAGATCAGTCCTTGAAATGAGCTGGTTTCCTGCAGCAAACGTGAGCCTCATGGAGCGAGTCGCTTTAGCTTTCCACAAGTTTAGAAAGACATGTCATCGATTACAGAAGCTTTTAATCAATGTGTAGTCTGTGAGCCACACGAAAAACTCACAATGGCTCTTCAACCTGTAACTGAAAGAATGCAACACACGTCTCCTGAGAGCCGATAAAACCTTCAATCGATATCAGACCTTTGAGTGCAAAAGCAGGTTTAGTCTGTTAATTATAAAGCAGATATATGAAAGGTCATAGGTCACTCACCACAACAGGACGACATGATCAGAGCAAGCCAGAGAGAGACGGAGAGCAACACTTTCATCCTGGACGAGAGACACAAACTGACTGAGAGAGAGAGAGAGAGAGTGCAAGGGAGTGTCTGAATGGAAACTGTCCAACCACGAGAGAAATGACAGCCTCAGCTCTGGAAGTCTTTCTTTCTTAAGATGAGGCCACTGAACTTCAAGAAAAATAAGTTTAAAGGCCTGGATGGGGGGGGGGGGTGAAATCCCACAAAACCATGTTTTTCAGAACTTTCTTCAGATTAGTGAGAAAAAAAGCAAAATTCACAACAACAACAACAAAAACCCTCACAAATATATGAAACAAGTTGAAAATGTATGTTAACCATGTCGTTCCACACAGGTCATGTAAACAACAACCAGCAGTGAAGAATTTCATTATAAGGGTTGAAATTGTGGGCGGCACGGTGATTAACACTGTTGCCTCACAGCAAGAAGGTCCTGAGTTCAACTCCACCATCAGGCCGGGGTCTTTCTGTGTGGAGCATGTTCTCCCCATGTCTGCGTGGGTTCTCTCCGGCTTCCTCCCACAGTCCAAAGACATGCAGTTTGTGGCGATAGTACGGTGGCCCTGAGAGGCCAAACGCTGCAAAAGAACACAAAACAACTGCAAAAGCAAAAACGCTGCAAAAGCACACAAAACACAACGGAAATGTTTCTGGGGAGACAATAACCCGACGGACCAGTTCCACGAATCAAAACATGCTAACCATTGCTCTGGGACTGGGAGACACTTCAAAGAAGTGGAGGAGAGATTACAACACATTTAAGTCCCAGCGCAATGGTTAGCATGTTTTGATTCGTGGAACTGGTCCGTCGGGTTATTGTCTCCCCAGAAACATTTCCGTTGTGTTTTGTGTGCTTTTGCAGCATTTTTGCTTTTGCAGTTGTTTTGTGTTCTTTTGCAGCGTTTGGCCTCTCAGGGCCACCGTAGGATAGGTTCATTAGAAACTCTAAATTGCCCATAGGTGTGACTGTGAGTGTGAATGGTTGTCTGTCTATGTGTGTTAGCCCTGCGACAGACTGGCGACCTGTCCAGGGTGTACTCCGCCAAGACAGCTGGGATAGGCTCCAGCACCCCCCCGACCCTGAAAAGGATAAGCGGAAGCGAATGGATGGAT
>VOQK01033103.1:0-20225 GCA_015052645.1 Benitochromis conjunctus
GCTATTCTGGGTACTTTGGTGTGACCTCCTCGATGTTCATGCGATCGTAGTGGAACTTTGGTAGACAGAGTTGGTAGATCAACTCTGACCAGCTTCCCTGTCCCTGCTGAAGAGAACCACCCCCAGAGCATGATGCTGCCACCACCATATTTGACAGTGGGGATGGTGTGTTCACAGTGATGTGTAGTGTTAGTTTTCCGCCACACATAGCGTTTTGCATTTTGGCCAAAAAGTTCAATTTTGGTCTCATCTGACCAGAGCACCTTCTTCCACATGTTTGCTGTGTCCCCCACATGGCTTGTGGCAAACTGCAAACGGGACTTCTTATGGTTTTCTTTTAACAATGGCTTTCTTCTTGCCACTCTTCCATAAAGGCCGACTTTGTGCAGTGCACGACTAATAGTTGTCCTATGGACAGATTCCCCCACCTGAGCTGTAGATCTCTGCAGCTCGTCCAGAGTCACCATGGGCCTCTTGGCTGCATTTCTGATCAGCGCTCTCCTTGTTCGGCCTGAGTGTTTAGGTGGACGGCCTTGTCTTGGTAGGTTTACAGTTGTGCCATACTCCTTCCATTTCTGAATGATCGCTTGAACAGTGCTCCGTGGGATGTTCAAGGCTTGGGAAGTCTTTTTGTAGCCTTTGTAAAAAATGTTTGGAATCATGTATGATTTTCGTTCCACTTCTCACGTGTACACCACTTTGTATTGGTCTTTCACATGGAATTCCAATAACATTGATTAATGTCTGTGGCTGTAATGTGACAAAATGTGGAAAAGTTCAAGGGGGCCGAATACTTTTGCAAGCCACTGTATACCACCAAAGTAAACTCTTCACACATGAACTTTGCACTGTGCCATAGGAGTCAGGTCAGGACGTTGTCTGAAGTTGTCCTAGTGTTACTGGGAACGGCTGAAAAATGGTTTGGTGACGATGCAGCCTGGGTATAGTGTGGATGAGTCAGGACACGCAATGCTGTCATTCTCACTGTGATTTCAGCTGATTGTTGGGGATGTGCATGACTCCTCACAAGACAACAACAGAAATAGTTATTTAAATAAATTAATCATGTTCAGAATTTTAAAAACAACAAGGGTTGTTTTGTTTTGATTTTTGTGTGCAGCCATCACCACCAAAAATGGGGGAGAAAAAAAAGGTAATAGGTAGGTAAATCTGACTGGCTGGTTGGCATTATCTAAATCAGCTGTTCTGTTTGTGTTTTTGTAATTTCAAGCTCACCTTACTCTGTTCAAACTGAGTCATTTTGTCCTCTTTGGCAGCCTTCTAGGATATTAATAATTGCCATGTCTTAGAAGCTTTGGCTGAGACATGGCAAGCATTGATGGTAGGTCATTAAAAACAGTCAGTGTGTGCAAGTATCCTCAGTGCACACATGTATTCTCCCTAATTGGTTATAGCACATAGATTATCTTCCCAGAGTCACGATGTTTATAAGTAAAAACAAAAGACAGAAGGTGCACTCACTTACTGCATCTGATTAACAGACAAACAGAGCGTCCTGCACCACATGATGCTCTTTCTATATATTTCTGACTTTCTCTTGCTCAGTGCAAATCATTGAGAAAACATCCTGTTGGCCACTTCCTGCCTCTTCTCCCTTAGCTTCCTGTTTATGCGACTTTTTGGGTCCTTAACAGAACATTGCTCCATGCTCCAGTGCTACGGTCAGACCTGGTCAGGCTGGTTGGAACGGTTCTTCTTGTTATGGCGTCTGTTGGTTAAGTGAAGCAGACAGTCTCTTTGTTTTGCCGTTAGCTCACGCTGTCGTATTGTCTGCCTACCATATCAGAATCTGCCCCCATTATATCCCGCCATTTGTGTTTGATGTGGTTCCCTCCCTCCTGGATAAGGTAGGCAGGCTAGTCATGGGGTGATAGTTCCTACCCAGCTTTCCTTCCTTTTTTAGTCTCCTCCTCTCTTATCTTGTTAGTCAAGTTTCAGGCAGTAAGGAGAGTAAGGTTTCAACCCTGTCTTTAAGCTGAGTAATATCATTTTACTAAGCCACATAAAAGCCCTGCAGTTTTGCCTAAATAGACATCCAGCAGACAGACATACTGTGTTTAATTTCTTTAATTCAGTAATCCACGTGTGACATGCTAATTTGATTTGTGTGGTGATAATTTAACACAGTTGCATTTTACCAAGCTTTTTTTCTTCAAACATTTTGATCCGTATCTTTCCTTAAAATTCCCACGATGATTAACCAGACAGAATTGTAGTGAAAGCAAAGTCACATCCCTTGCTTCATGAACTGAAGGAGCATATTTTTTATGCTCATATTTCTCACAAAAAATTATTGTTGCTTAGCTGGTGTTTCTTTTATAGTTTTCCCTTTAACATGGTGATCATACCTCCTGCAACTGCTGTATTTGATTATAATTACGCAGCGCGGATTTATAGAAAGTGCTTCTTTTCTATTTAGAGCGGTCGCCTAGAGTCTGATCTGTATCGCAGAAGGCCAGTTTTCTGCCACTGGTGATGAATCTTGTATTAGAGACTTTGGTCTTGTATGTTTAGCAGCAGTTCTCTTTAAGTGCAGCTGGGTAATAACTGCCTTCCTGCTTCTCAGTCTTATAAACATAGCTTGGAAAAGCTAGCTTAGCTCTTTCTCTGTTCTGCTGCTGAAAAAAACATGTTTGGGCTGTTTCTGTGGTCCCTGCTGTTAAAGGCTTAGCAGAAGGAATGTGTCTAAATGGCAAATGCTTTGGGGAACGTGAGACTGTATCAAAGAGGGGTGGAGGGTACATTAGCTTTAAGTATTCGCAGATGTTAGTGAAAGTTCATCAGCCCTGTACTTGCGAGTGGAAAAATATTTTCCTGGAAAGTCTTTAGACACCGGAAGGCTGCGCTGCTATGCTTCCTTCTTGCCTTATTTACTTGTGTTTGTTGCCTGCAGTGCTTCCAGTCTGGGAATGAGACAAGTCGCTCAGAAATCAGCCTCAGACACATCTACGGGTTCACAGCGTCTTTGTGCATGCACATCTGAATTTGCTCCTTCCAGCTCTCCCCATGACCAGAGGCCTGTATCGTTGCTTGCATTATAGCTGTGAGGTTTGATCCCCCTCGGTAATGAAGCGCTGCAGCCATGTGTAGCTTTACCCTCTGTACGGGTCATCAGATGGTATGTTGCCACTGAAAATAATTGCTGGGTGTGTCTTTGTGGAGCAGCTGCTTTTGTCCAGTAGCACCGTGTCTCCAGTAATCCTGGCAGGCAGGCAGGCATGTGGTGACCTTGGCAAGGCCATGTTGAATTGAAATGTACACCAGCTATTTCGTAATAACTATGGTTGTGCCAAGTCACACCCTCTTTCCTTTTTTCCTCCATTCTGGCTGATTGGCTTGGAGACAGACAGACATAAACACACTGCCTGTTGGCCCCTCCCTTCTTTAAGGGCAGCTGGGTAATAACACAAAAGTCGCCCACTGGTGCCAACAAACCTCTCACATATAAGGCTGCATATACAGAATGCAGTAAGCAAGCAAGTCTGTGGTTTCTTTTTGTTTTTGTTTGTTTTTGTTTCACAGAGGCCTGTTTAGGTAGCAGGCATGGAAAAGTAGCAAAGGGTTTGCTATGGAAATAGAAAAACAGGACAAAATGTGTGAAATAAATAGGGAGAAACCCGTTCATTATTGATAAAATCAATACTTTTTGGTTTTGTCTTTTGGTTTGACAAAGTAAGTAGTTTAAAGGCACTGCTTATGAAGTGCTTTTGTTATTGTTGTTGCTCATTTGGTGACTGAAAGACTGCCTTGTATAGAAATGCCTCCCTGTGGGAAGAATAAAGTACCTTCTATCTCTCTATGTAAATCTCTGTTCACACGTAGCAGTGCAGCCCTGAACTTTCCTCAGCATTACCTGGCAGCCAGTCTTGACCAGTTGAGTGCTTATGAGAATAGATCAGGTAATTTTTATTTTTATTTTTTTTTTAATGAATGAATTCAATGGGAGAGTGTGGGCGTTGTGTGTGCCGCCTCCTGCTTTCTGTACACAGGTGCCAGTCCTTGCCAAAACTAAGCAGGGTATTTCCAGTTTGACCATGTCACAAAGGACAACTTCAGATGATGCCCAGATCTTATTCCCTCTGTCAGATTCTATAGACATTGTCTGGATTTCATATATGAAAGCAGCTGTTCTCACACATGCATGACACTTACTTGATAGGTGCCAACAGTAAAGAAGCTGTTTGGACTGATCTGCAGTACCTCTATACTTTAACTGGAAAATCATGCACATTTGGAGATGTGTCATAGTGAGTGTTTACTAGTTATTTATTGCTTTATGAACTCTAATAATCTGCCTTTTAGAAACATTTGAAACTGGTGTTAGTGCTGTGAGCCTTTAGTGTTCTTTTAAAAATTGCCAATTCATAACAGTTAATGCCTTCTACTGTTGTAGCACTAATAACACTCCCGTTACTCCCTGTCCATGTGGATCAGTAGATTAGATTTTGTGTGTCTGTGTATGAATGAACATGCAGCTTTGGTGCACATGCAGGGAAATTAACCTTGCCCCTCTCGTTACAGAGAAACCAGGTCCAGAGCGGAAACGCATTAAAAAAGAGCCCACCAACACCCGGAAGGCGAGCTTGCCGTTTGGAATGGGGATGCCAGGGATCCGGGCCGGGTACCCCCTCTCTGAGCGGCAGCAGGTGGCCTTGCTCATGCAAATGACAGCTGAGGAGTCCGTCAACAGTCCAGGTGCGTGTTTATCATTTAGGCCACGTCTTCTGTGGATGGACACCCGACAATGAAAAAAAGGATCGGAGGGAGCTTTATATGTAGACCGCATGCATGGCAGACCAGTGAAGGTGGGCTGTAGGCTGGGGCTGATTGTTTTTGTGCATTTTCTGGACTGAGCATCTGAGCATGTTGCCAGCTTCTTCTTCTTCTTTTTTTTCTTTTTTAGTTTTTTTTTAACCACATCTCAGTCATACTGTCCCTCTAGACAAAACCGCTTTGTCAGTTCTAGTAAAAGTTAATCCACATTATTTCACAATTTAGCTGGAATCTAAACCTCTGCTGTCAGTGATAGGTGTTTTGTTTTAGCTGCTTTAATGGTTGCACATTCGTGCCGCCACAGTAGTGGAGTTATTTTTATAAAATTCCGTACATGAGGAAATGAAACCAGCTTTTCTGTTTGTACTGCGTCTGGAGCTGATGGCATAATCTCACTATTTGGGCCAATTGACAACAGAGAAAGTGTTTAGTTATCCTTTCTGGTGTTAGATGATTATTCATTAAATTTACTACCTTCCCATGTCTGCAGAAATTGCAGACGTGGGAATGTTTTTTTTAGACAGTAATTTAGCTGGAAGTTTTTCAGACTTGTGAAATATAATTATTGTTACAAGTTTGTACTTTTTCCTCTTATAGCTGACATTTAAGACTAAATTAGTTTGATCCCATCTTATAACTGCTTTTATTTGTATGTTAATTTCTTTGTTGCCTGCCTGTGGGCATGGACATAGATTAAGCGAGTGTGTTTCAAATATCATTTGGGACAATAGCTGTACAAACTCAATAATGTAAATGTGATTAAGGATTGGGTTTAATCTTGTAAATGTGATGAAATAAGCTCAAGTAAAGTAGGTTCAGCAATTGTGCTGTTTATTGCTAGAGTTTGATTGCCCCCTTCTGGCTGTAAGCAGTTATAGCACCTTGTTGTTCACAGTAGAAGTAGTAAACAAAACAAAAACAATTACAGTAAATTCTCCCAAAAGAGTGTGAGTGACTGTTGCAGTGCTGAAGTGAAATATGCATGTCTTTCCTACAGATACAACACCAAAGCATCAGTCACAGTCCAGTCTAGGTCAGAAGGGAACGCCAAACTCTGCATCTAAAACCAAAGACAAAGTGAATAAACGGAATGAGAGAGGAGAGACTCGACTGCACAGAGCAGCAATCCGTGGAGAGGTACGCCGCATCAAGGAGCTCATCAGCGAGGGAGCTGATGTGAATGTAAAAGACTTTGCAGGTAAGGGCATCTTCGTTTTATGCTCGCCTTTGCTTTGTGTGTGCAGCAGCGTACTATTGATTCATTTTGAGTTTACACCTCTCTCACTATAATTCTTCTTGTGTTCAGGCTGGACTGCATTGCATGAAGCATGCAACAGGGGGTATTATGATGTGGCGAAACAGCTGCTGGCAGCCGGAGCAGAGGTCAACACCAAAGGGCTGGATGATGACACCCCTCTACATGATGCATCGAACAATGGACATTTCAAGGTAAAACCAAATCAGCCAAAGGTGCCTTGTGTCAGTGTTGATAACAGTAAAGAACAAAATAGCTTTTCAGGCTTCAGAAGGCTAATTATCGAAAGTCTCTCAAAATGAAAATGTTAATGATCAGTTGCTCGTTTGTGATCCATCAAAACAACTTTGTCAGATTAAAACCAGAAGAGTTAAAAATGGCTACCACAGAGTGAGTTTAGATGTGGTTTTGTTTAAATTCTGGGTTAAATTGTACCACTAGTCTTTTTGTTTCTTTTACTGAAACTGTCCTCAAATTTACTACCCTTTCAACACCTTCGTGGTAAAAATGTACACGCACCAGTGGAATACAGTAAAAATGTCAAATCTCACTACTTTTCTTCAAAATCAAATTCTGGCAATACAGAGTGCATGGTTTTATACTGTAACGGCAGTGAAATCAGATGTTGTTTTAATGGAAGTCAATGAGACATTTTTGGCAACAAAGGTGCCCAGAGGGAGCATCTGGAAGTAATGATGTAATCAAATTAATAATCAAATTAATTTTGTTGCTGATGTTTGACATATCCAAGACTCTAATCACCACAAGTGCCAGTGAAGTGTTGTGCCTGCATGTCTGCAGCAGTGCTGTGTAAGGTTAAGACAGTGCTGTTGGTATCAATGCTGTCACAAATTGATCCAATTAAACATTTAGTATTGATTAGTATCTGAGAATGTTTTTTGACAACCCTACTGAGAACACATCTTTTAAAGACCATCCCTTACTTTGTGCTATTTGGCAGATGTTAGAATTTGTCCCAGTCCGATTCTCCTGGCCTTCTGCTTTCATGTGTGACGCAGCTTCAGACCCATCATACTTTCTCACCTCTACACAGCTTTCGGCATTTTACTAAAATTGATTGGAGAGACGCCACATCACCTAGTCTGCTGTCAGTAAAGTCTGGAGGTCTTGGTGTGGAAAAGCTCTGTCCATCCAGTTTAAAAAAGAAAAACAATCCCGCTCTAACTCCGTCTGTCATTCTCGGCCATATAACCAAATAATAACTTTGAAGTGGAAGATTAATCTTGTGCACTCTGTCCTATTAAGCCCGAACCACTTGAGAAGCTGCTAATATTACCCTTTAAATTGCAGCTTAATGAAATAATTTTATTTTTATCCTTTTCAGGTGGTTAAGCTACTTTTACGGTATGGTGGGGACCCGCGTCAAAGCAACAGGAGAGGTGAAACCCCACTGAAGGTTGCCAATTCTCCAACTATGCTCAATCTGTTGCTGGGGAAAGGCACTTACACCTCAAGTGAAGAAAGTTCATCAGGTATATGATTTAAATCTTTAAGTCACCTAATCGCACGACTGTTACAAAAGTGATTAAAATAAATGAGGCTATAAGTAGTAAATTAATTGTGTCCTCTTTGTGCTCTTTATGTTCTACAGAATCTTCAGAGGAGGAAGACGCCCCCTCATTTGCCCCGTCCAGCTCTGTTGATGGCAATAACACAGACTCAGATGTTGAGAAGGGCCCGAAGTTAAAAGGGAAAACCGCAGACCCTCCTAAATCTGCCGTCACACCTGTCAAAGATGAATACGAATTTGATGAGGACGACGAGGAGGAACGCGTCCCTCCAGTGGACGATAAACACCTCTTGAAAAAAGACTTCCGCAAGGACTCCGTAAGCAAGACCAACAGCTTCATCTCTATACCCAAGATGGAGGTTAAAACTTATTCCAAAAGCAACTCGCTCACACCAAAGAAAACTGGCAGGCGGATCATCTCTGACAGTAACAGTTCAGACGAGGATGATAGGACGTTGTGTTTCACGCCAGCGCCTACGCCACGGCAACAAGCCCAGCAAACAAATACTAAGACTAGAGACTCTGGCAGCATGAGCTCTAAACAACAAAAAGACAAGAATAAAGTCAAAAAGAAGCGAAAGAAGGAGAGTAAAAATAGCGTCAGTAAAGAAGTCAGGTTTGGTAAAGTCAACGACAAATTCTGTACGTCTGACTCCGATTGCGCGGATTTGGAGAGTGAGGACGATAAGGGCTCAAATAGCATAAAAGACTCTTCTGCAGCAAACCTGAAAGACTCTCCAGGCTTTAATGCTTCCTCCTCCTCCTCCCATGGAAACTTGAACTCTCAGAAACAGACACCGTCTTTAGCAGAACAGCATCCAAAGCAGTGGAGGACGGATAACTGGAAGACCGTGTCGTCTCCCACGTGGTCAGACGTCAGTTCTCTCTCAGATTCGGTCAGAACTAGACTGTCCAGCGAGTCTGACTACTCCTCTGCAGATTCCAGCGTGGAGTCGATAAAACAAGTAAAGAGGAAAGCACAGGAGAACAAAAAGAAGAATAACAATGTGCACAGTAACACTGTGGAAAAGAAAAACTCAGAGCTCTACAAAAATACAGAGAGCGCCGTCTCCAAAACTGACGTGGATGGCAAAGTGGTGAAAAAGCATAAAGTGAAGCACAAGCACAAAAATAAGGATAAGGACAAAGCTCCCAGTCTAGTGCTTAATCAAGATATGAATGAGAAATTTGTTAAAAGCTATTCTTTTGATTTTGATGATTCGAGGCAGAAGTCCCTAATTGTTGAGTCAGAATCACCAGCTGAGAGCAAAGTCAAATTATCCAAACACGAAAAAGACCATTCGAAAAAGGAGGACAGGTTTTCAAAAACAAAGTCTGAGGATAAGGATTGGTCCTCGGGAAAAGACCTGCACAGAACAACAAAAGAGGAGAAAAACAAAAAAACAAAGGACTCCACCAAGGACAAGTTAAATAAGGAGGAGAGGGAAAAGCCTATAAAATCTGACAAGGAGAGAAACGTTAAAGAGAAGGAGAAACCCAAGGAAGATAAACAAAAGGCCCACAAAGAGGAGAAAAAGAAAAAGTCTAAGGAGAAGTCCTCCTCAAAGACAGACAGGAAAAGCGAGCAGAAAGAGGAAAAACATCTGAAGACAGACAAGGACAAAAATTCCAAGGAGGATAAGGAGAAGTGTAAAAAAGACAAAGTACAGAAAGAGGAGTCTGAGTACGAAAGCTATGACGTTAATCGTTTCCTCAACTTGGAGGACACAAAACTCAGTGCCTCCGATGACCATCATGACAGATGGGGCTCTGAGATGTCCTCTGACTCTTCCCTCTATGGCGATGACAGCTGGGACGCCCCTGTCAAAGAGTACAAGGAATACAAAGCCAATAATTCTGTTAAACTTATCGTTGAGACTGTTAAGGAGGAGACAAGGAGGAAAGAAAACAAAGTCAAGGACAAGAAATCAGACCACAATGAGAAAAGATCAGAAAAGGAGGCTACTTCTAAGAAAAAAGACAAGGACCCTTCAGAAAAGACAAATGAAAAGAAGAAAGACTGGTCAGAAAAACAAAAATTAAACTCCAGCCACTCAGTTGAGAAAGAAAAGAAGAGGAAAGAGTCCACGGATGCAGCCAAGGACAAAAAAGACAAGGATTCTCTGGACAGCAGTCGAGACCGTAAAGACTCTTATGAGTTCATGAAAGAAAGAAAGGATATCAAAATCAAGCAGGAATCGATAAGAGATGAATATGGCAATGATACTTTCTTCAAAGACATTGATCCTGTCAGTAAATCATGTGATATCAGAGAAAGGAACCACTCTGGGAAGGAGAAAGAAAAGAAGGGTGAGGGAATGGAGAAACGAGAAAAGACAAAAGCTGACAAGCACAAAGAGAAAACAAAAGACAGAGGAGCTGATCAGGAGAAGGACAAGAGTGATAAAAGCGCCACGGAAAAAACTGTCAAGGATAAAGATGCTGACCGGAGTACCAAAGACAAGAAGGAGGGAGCCAAAGACAAACATAAAGACTCTCATGGCAAAGACAAAGATCGAAAGATGTCTTCAGAACAGTCAAAGGAAAAGAAAGAGAAGGCCTCTCAAGACAAACATTCGGATCGGGAGAAAGATTTCTTGGAGGTAAAGAAAGAGGAAAGAAAAACAGAGAAGAACCGGGAGAAAACGTGGTACAAAATAGCCGACATATTCACTGATGAAAGCGATGATGACGACGACAGCTATAACGGTGGGGTACTGGTGTCTGATTCCATCAGAAAAGATTCGACACCGGATCAAGATGAGCTGGATTACTTCCCTTCAGAAAAAAGAAAATCTTCTGCAGATAGTAAACATAACACAGAAAAGGCAAAAGACAAAGAGCACAAAGATAAGAAAAAGGATAAGGCCACATTTGACACAGGCAAAGAGAGGAAAGGCTCCCAGGAGAAACACAGCAAGGACAGGAAAGACCCGGTAGATACAAAACATAAGGAGAGGAAAGACAGGATGTCAGTGGACTCAAACCAAGAGAAGAAAAACAAGCAGAAGCTGCTGGACAAAAGGGACACGAGCGAGGAAAAAACAAAGAGCAAATATAAAGACAAGCAGGACCATTCCAAGGAAAGAAAGCCCTCGAAAGGAAGCGGGGAGAATGAGAAGTCCCTCTTAGAAAAACTGGAGGAGGAGGCTATGAATGACTACAAGGATGACTCCAATGACAAGAACAGTGAAATCTCCTCCGACAGTTTCACTGACAGAGGTCACGAGCCGGTCCTCACAAGTTACTATGACTCAATCAGCCTGCCTGATATGGCTGAGGACAGAAGAGACTCCCTGTCCATATCTACGCCTCAAGACAAGTTCAGAGAGAAAGAGAGGCATCGGCACTCCTCCTCTTCGTCATCTAAGAAAAGCCATGACAAGGAGAAGGAAAAGACGAAAAAAGACAAAGGAGACAAACGTGACAAAACAGAAGAAATCAGAGAATCTTACGGCCGCAGAGAGAGCCTGCCTTTTGAGAAAGAGCCTATGCCTCTAGAGGCAGACCCTTACACATTTCCATACGGAGGTAAGGGAGACGGAGAGGACGACTTCGATAAGACATTAGAATTTGAGAAGGAGATGTCCAAAAAGGACAAAGACAAAGGAACTGGTGTCATCAGTGACAGAATTAAAGACAAAAAGAAAAAGGAGAAGCATAAAGAAAAAATTAAGGAAGAGAAGAGTAAATATATCGATGGCTTTGCGTCATTTAAACACTCCAAAGATGACGCAAAGTCGGGGTTGAAAGACAGCCCACAGGTCACTGTTCTGAAGGAGCGGTCAAAGGAAGACAGTCCTAAATTTGATATGAAAAAAGACAGAAATCGGGATACGCTAGACAAAGACAACAGACTGGACCACAATAAATCTAAGGCTAAGGATGAAAATGAAAAGCTCTCTCAGCCCAAAGACAATGCACGGAAAGATAACCGACCACGTGAAAAACTGTTGGTTGATGGGGATTCTCAGATGACAAGTTTTGGTCAGATGTTGAGCCAGAAAGACCAGGAGAATGAAGAGCGTCTCAAGAAATACAGAGAAAAAATGAAGCAGATGGAGAAACTAAGACCCAAGTCTGGCGACCCAAAACTAAAAGACAAAACCAAGTCTACAGAGGAAATAAGGAAAAGCCGCAGTGAGCTATCATCCAAGAAATCCAACAGCCTCGAGTCTGGTCTTAAAGAGAAGAAGCTGAAGGATGTTGGTCTCCCGGCCCAAATGATGTCTCCAGGCAGGAAGTTCCAGCCTACTGATAATCAGAACTCAAAGGATTGGCTCCCTGGCCACCAAATCAAGGACAACCTCCCTGCTTCTCCCAGGCCAGATCAAAACAGGCCAACTGGTGTTCCCACACCTACACCTGTCATGTCATGCCCCAGCTTTGAGGACGTAATGCAAACTCCACGCACACCATCTTGTAGTGCAGAGGATTACCCTGACATCATGCTGGATCCGCTGGACTGTCAGAACTCGTCAGCAATGACTATGTCAATGAATGCCTGCTCCCCATCCTTCTTTGAAAGGTATTTTAATACTCAGACACATTGCATGTTACTAATTTTACAGTTTGATTGTTTTGGATTGCGGCTTAATGTTTTGTTTTTCTCTTTGTCCACTAGCAGGTACTCTAACCCCCAGACTTTTCCGGAGGGCACATGTCCTACCCCTGCAAAGAACCTCCAGCTCCCCCTTGTCAGTCGTTCTGCATCCTCTGATGTCCGCCGGCCTCTAGAAGATGAGTTCAAGGCAGAGGCAAACAAGTTTCTTCGACAGCAGAATGATCCAGGGGCTGAATTTGATCAGACATCTTCCTGCCAGCCTCTTGAGGACAAATCCGCAACTTTAGATAGATTGGAGTTGATGTCTTCGTATTTCCCCCCAATAAGGGTGCCATCGCCTCGGCGGGAGCCATCCTATCAAACACCAGATGTGGCAGCACCAACTCTTGCTGGCAACGACGGTAATGAACACCTTCCTGAAAGCATGTACAACAGTTTCTTGCCCAAACCGTCAACGCCAGTTCACAGGCCAGACCCCCAGGAGCCATGCTTTGACATTGCAGCACCACCAACTCCAGCTCCAGCTGCCTTGCCACCCTTGGATATCGATGACATCACAGAGCACCACCACAGCGAGCCTAATCTGGTTGTTTCAAATCTTCCATCTGTCACAGAAGAACAAGAACAGGAAGAAGAAGAGGAGGAGGAGGAGGAAGAGGAGGAGGAAGAGGGCGACATGGATGAGAGACTTGATGCAGAGCACTGTGCAGTGGATGAGCCAGACCAAACAAGGGAGCCACACTCGTTTTCCCCTCAAGTTGAAGATCCTTTGCGGAAGAGCTGGCCCGCAGAGTCTCCAGACCGGCATGAGCCAGAAATCCACCAACTGTCCCCCACACATGCTGCAGCCGACCACGGAGAGAACTGTTTCGATCACAACATGGGTTGGAGCAATGATATGGACATGAAATCTCCCCACAGGACATATGGGGAAATAGAGGCTGCTGTCTCCAAAATAACCAGCCCTTACTCACATTCTGATAATGACATGCAGCCCTTGTCTGGACACCCCTCTGTCACTTCCCCTTATGCTACCTGGAGCAGGTGGCACAAAGATGACCCAGAGGACTTTGATGAGCAGAAGGAGGCTGTGGCTGACATACCCTCTCCAGAGAGGCCTGACACTGCTATGGATGAGGACCCTAACTATTTAAACACCTCCTCTTCCTCCAATAGGCTGGAGTCCTTCTTTCCGGACTGCAACAAGCCAAGCATCGAAGAGGGACACCAGATGGAGACAGAGTCAACATGTGTGGAACCAGACAGCAGACAGAGCACACACAGTTTCAGTGCTACCACTGAAAGTCACATGGCTCCAGCTGTAGGCCCCGAGCCTGTGGTTCCCTGGGCAGATCCATTCTCAGCTGATGAAGACGACCTGGGACCTTTCTCCTTGCCTGACCTTCCACTGCCAGACAAGTCAGAAGAAGCGGAGTCTCGGGAACCCGAACTTGCTGACCACAACAAGAGTGTGTCGACCCACATTAGACACACTATTACAGACAGAGAGGATCTGGACATCATGGAGGTAGACCTGCCAACCCTAGCAAAGACCTCACGCTCTGCTGGAGACTTAGGCTTAGGGGAATCTGCTAGACAGGACTTTGTTGTGCCATCACCACATTCCCCTTTCCAGCAGGAATTGGACCCTGAGCCTCTAAGTGTGACTGCCAACAGCCCACTGGGACTTAACCAACAACAGAGCAGCATTTTGGAAAGAAAGCTACCTTACGAGGGATCGGATGAGTCTGATCCCAGCATCTTGTATACATCTGTGAAATCAGATGCCAGTCAGCAGCCACATATACAGATCCATTCACACCCTGAGTCGCTGCATACAACCCTGGACTCTGTGTCTGCTGTCAAGCCAGACACGAGACAGGATGAGATGCCTGAAGCTGTACCAGAGCCTGTGTCCTGCAGTCCTCTTCCTCAGATCCCAGAAGTGGTCACCCTCTCCACCCCCGTGGAGCCACAGGACACTCAGGACACATCAAATCAAACGTCGGTGACCTTGACCACAGTGTCTGCCCCTGTAGATGTTCCCAAGAAGGTGGACGAAATCCCGCAAAGGATCACCCGATATCGCGCCAAGAACAATCCCGCTGCTGCTGCTGCTTTTGCCGCTGCCACTCCTCCTACCTCCAGCATAATAACCTCGTCTACTGCTGCCACCTCGGTGACGACCAGCCCGGTGGTGAGCATTAACCCAGTTCCTACTAGAACCCCAACACCCACCTCAGCATCTTCCTTTACAGTTGTGAAGAAAGATAAAGACTCTGTGCTTAGTGTCCCGTCTACTGCATCTAATTCGACCCCAGCAGTATCTGTGACAACTTCTACGTCAGTGGTTCTCAGCAAGACAACAAAAGGTCGTCCTCTTCCTGTCGACGAAGAGGAATCTCAAACTCAGCACCCACGGAAGAGGAAGTTTCCACGTTCTGCAGGGCAGCAAGTCCAGGTTCAGCTGGTAAATACAGCCATGCAGCAGACCAGGGAGATGATTCAGCAGACTTTAGCTGTAGTGGTCAATGCCATCAAGCTAGATGACATTGAACCCTACCACAGCGACCGTTCCAACCCGTACTTTGAGTATCTGCAGATTAGGAAGAAGATTGAGGAAAAAAGGAAGATTCTCTGCTACATCACGCCTCAGGCTCCACAGTGTTACGCTGAATATGTAACATACACCGGCTCCTACCTGCTTGATGGCAAGCCTCTCAGCAAGCTGCACATCCCTGTGGTAATTTTTGGTGTCTTTGCACCATTTCAAAATAATCTTATCCTGCAATGTAATGGTACTAAAGCTGTGCTGTGTTTTGCTCATCAGATTGCTCCACCTCCATCGCTGTCAGAACCTCTGAAGGAGCTCTTTAGGCAACAAGAGGCAGTGAGGGGCAAGCTAAGGTTGCAACACAGCATAGAACGGGTAAGAAAGTGTCATTTATACTTCAGGATCATTCACTGTCCTAAATTCACTCATTCCTCACTCTTTCCCTGCTTTTTATACATTCAGCAATACACATGTGCACCAAACGCTGGGAATGAAAGATCAAAAGTCTATTCTCTAAGATCAAAGTCTTTCTTAAATTGAAATGCAAATGAAATCTGCATAGTCCTCACGCCTTGGTGAAGCCAGAGTGAAATGCAGAGACAAATCTGTTTCATATATCTCACTTACTTGAATGACAGCCATTTGTTTGACACAATGATGTTCCCCTTCATATCATCAATTTTTTTTCTTTCTGTGTTGTGCTTGCTATTCACAGGAGAAGCTGATTGTTTCATGTGAACAGGAGGTTTTAAGGGTCCACTGCAGGGCAGCCAGGACAATAGCCAATCAGGCTGTGCCGTTCAGCGCCTGCACCATGCTGTTGGACTCTGAAGTGTACAATATGCCATCGGAGAGCCAGGTGGGAAATGTATCGTATCTCTAAAACTGTCAGTTAAATATTTCTATGTCCATTACTTAGTCCACATTGTCACTTTTTCTGCGTTCTCAGGGTGATGAGAACAAATCTGTGAGAGATCGCTTCAATGCGCGGCAGTTCATTTCCTGGATCCAGGACGTGGATGATAAATACGACCGCATGAAGGTAAATACTGGCACTTTGCACAAGATAACAGATAATAGAAACACAAAATAACAACCACTGACTTTGCTAAATGCCATCTTGCTGCCGATATTACAGATGTTATTGGTACATCTCTACCTATGAATACCATGACCCACGTGCATAGTCACTAGATTCATGCTTTGCTTTTCCACCCCCAGACGTGTTTGTTGATGCGACAGCAGCACGAGGCAGCAGCTCTCAATGCGGTGCAAAGAATGGAGTGGCAGCTGAAAGTCCAAGAGCTGGACCCAGCGGGGCACAAATCCCTGTGCGTCAACGAAGTGCCGTCCTTCTACGTGCCAATGGTCGACGTCAACGACGACTTTGTCCTGCTGCCCGCGTGACATACCGCTTCCCACAGAGATAAAACTTAGTCTCAATCACTTCTTATCAAAGAGACTTCGTTGAAACGAACGAATGGAAAGGGCTAGCAAGTTTGAGAGAGGACCGTAGATGGGGAAAAAATTTATTCTCTAGAAGAAGAGTAAAGCTGAAAAACTTGCTCTCGATTCCCTTCCATGAAGAAAGAAAAAAATGTTTTTAATGGGGGAAAAGAAAATACACAACTTGCACTTTCATCCTCAAAGTTTTTATGCGTTTGTTTGATCAGAGTGAGAGAAGCAGAAACAGTTTTTGCTTTGAGGCTCTGGCACTGGGACACACCTCCTCATCGCTCAGTTTTGGTGAGACAGAGGACAGAGATTTATTTTCTGCGTTCGTTTGTGGTTCCTGCTTCAGTACCCACCACCGCCACCACTACTGTGGGATCTACCAGAGAAGAGCTCTCCCAACAGAGTGGTGCCTGTCCTGGGGGAGGACTGAGGAGAAGCCTCCTTTTTGACACGAGTCTCTACGTGGGCCAGGAGTTCTTGACAGAGTCCAGCGCTGACCCAGAGGCAGCCAGTGGAGCCATGGTGAATTGTGTGGATCCTTAAATTGATCCAGGAGGTTAGAAGCAGCCACTTTCAGGGCTACGAGGCCAGATACCCAGAGGACGCCCTCTCTGTTCACACTGCACCGGGCCTGGCTAAACAGTAGTGAAACAAAGGCTGCGGCAGGTTGGAACAAAGCAAGAGAGGGTGGGGGTCATGATGTGTGTGCACGTCAGGGCCCAGTGTCTGAGAGGAAGAGACCGATCGTGCAGCCTCTCAGCCTGGCTTAACAAAAGAGGACATGAACGGATCACTGAGGACAGCCCGGAGTGTTCCTCAGCGATCCCACTCGTTCCACCACAAAACACATCAGACCGCCATGGACTGCAAAAAAAGGAAAAAAAAAAAGAAAAAATACAAAAGAAACCACACAAACACACAACAGGACAACCAGAAGAAACAAACACAACGAATGTTGAGATTTCAAAGAGACTATTTGAGAAATTGTGGTTTTTGGCAGGAGAGAAATGTTGTTTTTGTCTATTTCTTTACTTGGGCATTTCATTGTTTCTGAGGAAGTGACTTGAAACACTACAGAGCCAATATTAGTTTAATGGAAAAAACAAACAAAAGAAAACTGAAAAAAAGTTGTATTCCGTAAATTATGTACAGTTTTTATATTCGTTAACCAATGTATTCTTGCTGCCTTCTAGATAATTTATTTTGCCACACATTACTGCACAGTTGTAAATAACCTATGTACTGTAATATCACTCAGTTAAGTGTAAAGAAAAAAAAAACATAAAAGAAATAAAAATTATCTTTTTATGTATAGTTCACTTTTGGGCAGCACTTTCCCCCTTCATATCCATGGGCCAAAACGTGTACACGATTCTGTCAGTATTGAAAGACTCTAGTGCACAGTTGTATAGTCCCATCTCTCGACTCAATCCGGGGTTAGGTAAGGCGACTCACCTGGACCCGAGTCACCGCAACACAAGCAGCTGACAGAGAACACTTCTGGATTCAAACGGGCCTCCCACGGGCCGACAACCATACAGCCCCCTCAGATGTAGCAGAATAGTTGTTGAGGATTTATTTAAAGAATAGACAGAGGATTATTATTCATTGCTTTACTACACAATTATATCTGAAAATTTTCGAACCAAGAAAATGCCTTTTTCAGTGAAAAAAATGTACTCATTGTCGGGCAAAGTCACACAGAAGTATATAAATAAATATATATATATGGGGATGAAAGAGAGATGTCATTCACAAGCAAAACCATATGAGTGTAGAACTGTTTGAAATTATTATTTCGCTTGTTTTTAATTTAAAAACAAGAAAAAAATTGACTTTTTTCTTTTTTTTTTAATAAATCATCGCACAACGTCACCGTCTAAAACCGACAAGACACGGGTCTTTCAGCACTTCACTACTCGTCCTGTCCTCCCAGTGTGTCTGACTTGTAAGAGTTGTAACAGCCGCAGAGACGTTTTCATTCCTCACCGACTCCTAAAACACTGTCAGTCTGTCAGCCCCTTATGTCACAGTACTGGTGAGCAGCTTATTTTCATGGTGCTGTCACAACTTTAACTCACTAGGTGGTGCTAGTGTGTCAGAGAGAAAAACACGTATTCATGGCTCAGCAGACCTGAGGCCTTCCACTTAGACAGGGTTTTTTTTTAAGTAGATTTATTTTAAAGGTGTTCATTTCCCTTGCTAAGATTCCAATACAACACCCGGATCGGTTTGTCACTTAAAATCACGAGAATAGGCTCAACAACCAAGTCACATTGTCCTCCTTTTTTATTTTTTATCCTACAAGGGGCTGGGGCTAGTGTGGTCAGGGATTTTAAATGTTCGGTTACTTCCTGTTATTGTTCAGTTGTGTGGTGTCTTGTGTCAGGCCTGAGGAGACAGGTTACAAGACTCAAATCTTCTCAGAATGCACCAAAAAGTGAACAGACGTCAACGCAAGCAGTGGAGGGGGGAAGAAATAGGTCAATGCGGAAAAAACTGATTTTTAAAAACTAAAGGATCCCATTGAACCATCGATTTGTGATGACTCGTATTGGTTCTCTGTTTTTAGTGGGTTTTGAAAAGCTTTCCCGACCTGCCCCACGCGGGCAGGCGGTGGCTGGCGCCCGCCTTCCCCCCGGTCTCGTGTGTGAAAGCTGCTCACGTATCCTGATGGCAATATTCTGATCCTAAACTTTTAAGGTATTTACACACTGTCAGTCAGCATAGCTGTGTATGGTATGTCTAGTCAAGTGCAATGGTTGTTGCTATTACACTGTGCAGACAAGGTGGCTAGATGTATTGTCCTGGGTATTTTTGTTTTTTCTTTTGAGACACACACACCCTGGTTTGTTATATATTTGGAAACAACAAGTCTAAAAAAAAATTTGGTTTTTAAAACTGTCATGTTTTTGTTTTACTGTTGGTTCCTTACAGTTTTGGGGACGAGGGTCAGGGGTGTCTTTTGTTCAAGAATCCTTGTGTGTTTTTTAGCAAAAAGTGTATGTAGCTTTGAATGTTGTTGTGTTTTATCTTTGAGGGAGGGGTTCTGTTCTGTATAAAAACCAGTGGCATGTCAATCACGTTGCTTATTGAGCAGAATGTATACCGCTACAACGCCCTGACCGACACCCTCTCACTATTGTTTACAACACATCGAGAGCGTTTCCGTTTTGCGTGTCACCTTTCTTTTTCGGTTTTAAAGCCCTGCCTTTGTTCGTACTTCTGCCATCGCTCATATGTTTAACAACCCACAAAGGCTTGAAATGGTGATGGTCGACACAACCGACAGGTGATCCCCCCCGCTCCCCAGCTGCACAGAGCAATAGACCAAACACATCCATTCACTTTGATCATCCGGCGTGAATATTGGGCTAAGTTACAGAGACACACAGCAGATGCACAGTAGAGCTCTTGGCCGTGGTGATACGGATGCTAGCCTGACACCACCTCAGTCAGCAACATATTACCTCTACTCTACTCACATTCACTCATAATGTTTGTTTATACACATGTCGTGTTTTCTTACTGGACATAAAAAAAAATTACATGGTTTAGTTTCATTATGTAGAATCACGATTTCAAGCCTTTTTGTTTTTTTAGTTTAGTTTTTGTTTGTTTGTTTTTTATTCAAACCCAGACTGTAGCCGTTTCTGTGTTCCTTTTTATTTTATTTTTAGAATGGAAAATGACTAATAAAAAGCATGGAGAAACTACTCTTTTTAAATGGTGAGAAATAACCTATTTATTATCATTTATTTTGTTTTCTTTTTGTTTAGTTTTTTTTTCTGGCACCTGTGGTATGTTTTGAGTTGAAGTTGGTCTCCGCTGTGTAAATTTTCCTCCTTGTAATGCGTGAAAGAGACATACTGTACATAGCTCTGTAAATAAAACCTCCCAGGACGTTTTGCACCCTCCTCTTTGTACTAGTCTGAAAAATTGCGTAGAATGTGGGGTTCTAACAGCAACGGGCGCGTCGCGCTCGCTGCAGGTGATTATGATGTAACAATGTAACATTTTTTTCTTTTTTTTTTCTTTTTTTTCTTTGTACAATGTAGTTTATTTGTGTACA
>VOQK01033105.1:15793-25891 GCA_015052645.1 Benitochromis conjunctus
TTTATTCATTTTTAGGAGATTGCACAATACCCCAATCCACAAGGCTCATTTTAGCCCACAGCTTTCTTTCTTTCTTTCTTGTGGAAAAACTGCTTAGTCACGGTACACTTTTGCAGTGTTTGAATCTGCACCTGAAACTCATCCCCAACAAAATCAGTTTTTCCTCCTGTCTGAGTAACAGTTGACCACAATGCCCGGCCGTTTTAATGAAGTTGCATGTTAGTGACCCTGTGTTGAGGGTTAAAAATGTGAATGCATCGACATGCACCATCTTTCTCCTGTAAACCCTGATTCATCCTAATATTTGTCCAGATTTCAGGTGTTTTACATGCTGCAGCGCAACAGTTTTGCGTGTATAATTTTTTCCTCCATCAGCTGATGTAGGGCTGGAAACATTACCACGTGCTGGTGCATCGTTGCATAAACCTATTATCAGATGCATTGTGGGGAAGTATTTTTAGAGACGAGGGGACAGCACTGCTGGCTGCCTGAGTTTGTACACAACACTTGGAGTGGCTTCTCTGGGGGCAATCGTCTGAGTGTCACGGTACATGTGGGTTGGATGTTTGTTTGCGTGTTTTAGAGAGATGGGGTAGGAGGGGGTGGGGTTCAGGAAGGAGGCTGTTGACAGTGACCCCCATCCCAGCCCATATGACAACGTAAAAAACAAAAAGAGAAAAGAAAAGCAGAAAAGTGTCACTGGAAGATTACTGTCACACCGCTGCAACCGTGACGATGCCCTGCGGGCAGTACGGAGACAGGATTGGCGAGGGTCGGATGGGAAGGTGGGGTGGGGGGCAGTTAAGCACCACTCCCCTTTCCTTTTCTTTCCGACCCCCCCCCCACCCAACTGCTTGCTTTCCTTGGTGATTAGCTCGCCCTGCGGTGAGCGCTAAGCATCCTAATCTGCAACTGTGAGGTAGTGGGTGTAGAGAAGCAGAAAGACAGACACACAGACTAACAATACACAATCTAGGGTGAGAAGAAGCACACATAGAGATGCACAAACACACAAATTATACTTATTAGAGTGGTTTGGTTTTGCCTGTGAATGATCTGGTGGGCTACAATCCTCTGTTGTTTTACATTATCATAGAAATTGCTGCTGTGTTATTGTATAATAAATGCTTCCAAACCATATCAGGCTAGCATTTTGCATATTTTTGTGGCAATACTGCTTTTGATAAGCATTCGTCGCATTAAAGTGATATGGATAACTCTGGTTTGTTAGAGCCTGGGTCTTTTGACACAAAGATCCTAAAAATCAGACTTTTTGAACATTTTCTTCATCAGCAGGTGAAGTTTAGCAAGTAGTTATCCAGTGAGTTGTAAAACAACTGTTAGCAAGTCGGTCAAAAAGACTATTTCCAATATTAAAATTGAACATATGCACTGTGGGTCTCCTAGCTTTAACTATTATCCCCTTTCAGTAATGAACCTTATACTTGCCAAGTTAATTGCTGAGATCTGGTGACAGGATAACATTGCCAAAATTACATTACGGCAAGAAATGTAAGCAGTCAGGAGATCAGGGTGGTTTTTAAACTAGCCTTTAGTTTGGTTTAACATATTTAAGTGAAAATAATGAGCATGAATGAGTTATTCCATTGAGAGTTCAAAATGTCCTCCAAGGTATAGAAAGGCTCAGTGTTGCTTCAAACTCGTATCTAAAGGTAATAATTCAACTGAATATCTTCCAAAGTTACATTCATCTTAACATGAAATTTCCTCTGTCTTCAATGAGCTCAGAGTTGTGTCTCTCTGTGGAAACACATCGAAGAGATATGTTACTGACCCAGCTCTGACTGCTGGAGCCGCGTATTGTTTTTATAATCTAATTTAACATTTTTAAGCAGTGAAGTTACCATTCTTTTTTTTTCTTACAGGAGGCCAGGCCTGCATGGCAGCATTAGAGGTAATTGTATGGGGGCTGAAAGAAAATAGACGGCACAGAAAAACTGCCAGTATTAAGAAAGCTAAACTGAGCTAAAATCTGTGAAAAGTCATTTACTGTGGAGTTTACAAACGCTTTAGATTGAGTAAAGGGAACCAAGGTCTTTAATTTAATTTCCTTCTGCAAACTGTTCGTGGATGTGGAAAAGAACGCACAAAAGCCTTTCTTCTCATTACTGTCAATGAGCTGCGGTCATATAGCAGATACGTTTTTGCTGATTTGAGTTTACAACTGGAGGATGAGCTCTGTGAAGTAAGCTTAAAAATATACAAGTTTCAAGGAGACAAGGCCACAAGGAGAACGTACAAACTACTGAACGCCCATGTGCACACCTGCATGCGTAAGCACGCTTGTATCCACAAGGTTTCTCTAGGTGACTGTCTGATAGCAGGTGTGGGGAGCCATAGCCCCGCCCACCAGGACATGAAGCCGGCATGGAGGAAATCCAGGTCCCAGACATCTAGAGGCCCCCCAGAGCACGAGAGCCCAAGGAGGACCACCGGAGGGGCAGTTGCTGTTGACTTTCTGAATGAATGACTGTGCATGCATGGCGAAAGAACTACACAAATGGACAACAATCCAGGACTGTAAATGCAGCATTAACTACTTTAAGGTATCATCACAGAAACAATAATTTTCTGCTTATTAGGGAACTGTCATCATTAAAACAACCTTCCTGTTTGTGTCATTCCACCTAAATACCTCAGCGGTGTACCACTTGTCTGGCACCAGCATCTTGGCAGCAGAATTTTGGTGTCATGTGCTCTAAAGGGCAGGGCCTCAGGTGTAATGGTTTATTTTGGCACATTTGGGAGATGCTGGGTCAGGCTGAGACTGGGGAAATTTGGAGCTGGGACAGTGCCTTGGGCTCTTAGTCCTGTTCTTTAGCAGTTTTCTTGAGTGGTGGGCAGTGTTGGGGTCATTACTCAAAAACAGTAACAAGTAATTTGTTTTCTTAAAAGTAATAGCCTACGTTGCTTAATTACTTGTCAGAAAAAGCAATTAGTTACACTGTTCATTACATTTCTTTCTCGTTACTCTGTAAAATGACCTGAAATGCATTGTGATAATCAGGCTACAGCTCCACGCACCAAGATTTAACACTTAACAATCTTTCTTTTTGCATTTATGCATGAATACAAAGCTGATAACACACAGCAAAGTAGAAAACCAGCCCAAAAATGGATCGCTACAGTGATTCTACTGTAGAAACATAAACAGGTAGAAACAGAGACTGCAAGCCTCATCAGTGCCTTAGGTTACCTGCTGAAGATGGCTGCTGGGCTGGGGTCAGCGTGGACTCAACTCATCATTCTGGGTTCTTGGTTAGCTTTGTGTTAGCATGATGTCTCTGCAAGTTTGCACAGAGCTGATGTTGTGTTAGCAGTATAAGCAAGTTGTTTCTATTCTGGACACAGTTTGCGCATTATCATTGCGCTCTTGGCCTTTTGTGCAATCAAAATAAAAGTAATGTCCACAGCTCCGCTGTAGACCACTCCATCGTTTTCCTTCTCCCGCACAGGTACACGCAGGAAGACGTTAGGGTTGCAGAAAAAATTACAAGATAAATGTTATGTGACAAAAGACGATGCAGACTTTTCCAGCTTTTCCATCCAGGGGTTCTAAAGAGGTGAAATAATAAAAAAGGAGTGGGGCGTTAACCTAATGCGAACCCAACCACTAAGACTAAGCTTACATGTGTCGTTAAGTAAAGGCCCCCTGGTGGACTGCGAAGGTACTGCAGATGGGCTGCAGTAATAACACAAATTCAGTTTGAAAGTGATCAGAAATATATACATTTTCATATGTATATAAATGTATTTATTTCTATAAAAAGTGAACTAAAACCATGGTTAGTTATTAATGTTACGCATTACTCTGACCTAAATTTACTGCTCTTGTATTGAAGTTTGTGTCCCAGTGGCTGGTGAGTCACACATTGCCCTTAACACTTTGCATTTGTCTGGGTTGCATTAGCAAATTAATGCCAGCAGCCTGTGTTATTTGCTTTTTTCTAATACAAATTTCAAGGAAATACATCAAATTCTCTTGTACTTAGAGTGAAAATTTAAGATTGGGCCTGTGGGATCTTCTGTCTGCTTTTAAGGACGCCGCAGCACTCTCGACTTTGGGAAAGGCTGTGATAAACTATCCAACATATATAAGTTACATCGTTCTGCTGTATTCCTGTATTACATGTCACAAGTCAAGATCTGCCATCTCTGTTACTGGAATCACATTAGGAAGGCACCTACATTTCCACATATGGAAACCTTATTGTTTCGAGACAAAGCTGTGGACCTGTCCTTTAAATGTGGCCCCCTCGAGCGGTTTAATCAGACCCAACACGGCTCCTTGCCGTGAAGTTCCCTTGAATCAAGTCATCTGGATGTCATCACGGGCATATGGACACCATATTGTGTCTGACAGTGGCGACTACTGCCGTGTGGTTTCACCACGGTAAAGTGGTAGCTCTTGAAGTGTTGTGAATTCAGCACTTTGCAAGTGTAGACTGTTTGTCTGCGAGAATCCCTATGGGCTGCGCACCACTCACACCCTCTTCTGTACACAGATTGTTTAGTCAGCCTTAAACAGCCACACATGCATGATGTACTGTACTTGCTGCTAATGTATACACACATGCAGGAATGCACACATTCTTTTAGTAAAGCTAAATCAACCGTGCGAGAGCCCTACATCTGCCTTAAATCAGGACTGATCAGTCTCCCCAATCAACCATTTTGGCCCCCTCCAAAATGCTCCATTTCCTGACCCGGCCCTCATCTCGCTCTCTCTTTTTCTCTCTTTTTGCTATTAGTCAAAGCCCCCCTCTGATTCTTTTTTAACAACCCTTCCCCAAACACTGCGACTGCCAGGTTTGTCAGCCGGTGTAGATTTAGCTGCCTTGTCAGTAGCGCTGCTGTCCTAATCTCTATCACAGCCTCAACTCTGGCCTTGAGGAATGATCAGACAGAGAATGAAAGAGGGTGAGAGAGAAGCAGATTTTGAGCCAGAATAGCTTTCCTTTCTCGTTCTGTTTTTTTTTCTCAAATAAGCAAATATGTAAAGTGGCAAATGCCCAGTGCAGACCTACCCGAGAGATGTTTATGACTAGAAAGCTGCAGCCTCCCCTTGGCCCTTTGAAAGAAAGAGAAGAGGTTGGTTGGAGGGAGGGAGGCGGGTGGTTCAGAGGGGAGGCAGACTTGGCACAATGCTCCGACTAGTGTTCTGAATTAGCAAAGGCCTCGTTCACCCCCACTCCTGCCCCTTTGTACCTTCTCCCCTTTATTTTCTTTATCTTTCACTCTTTGATTTCCCCCCCTTCCTCCTAATGGCTCACGGCTCGTCATAAAGTAGGCTAATTTATGGAAGCTTGACTGCATTGGCCTATGATTTTAAGGATCACATTAGGAACATAAGCTTCTTTTTGGCTTTTGTGCCAGATGATTAGGCTGTAATTATGTTCACAACGTTGGGTCAGTATTGTGCTGACTTACTTAGTGCACAGGACACGTTCGTTTCTAAAGATTCAAAGATGCTCGAAATACATATATATGACTCCTTTGATGCCTAATAATACTATAAGTTGAAGTTTATACTTAAACATTCAATGCTTGAAACACAAATCCACCAGTTAGGCTCTAACGGCTGGAAGAAGTGCAGTGATGTAATGGCCATATAACATCCAAGAGCACAGCTGGACCCTTAAAGCATATCTTTATTGTGTGCCTACCATTTCAGGTGCACATTAGAGGGTTCAGTGTGTGTATTCTGAAACTGGTCCCAAATCAACCTTTACCAAGAAGTGGATCTTTCACATGGCTGGTAAAAGCAAATGTTTAGTCTCTATAGCTAATTTTGCTGGCTAATTGCTGGTTTGTAAGCATCACCTCTGCCAGTTCACATGACCAAACTGGACCTGTTGACCATATTTGTCCTTTTGTTGCCTTTCGGAGCATTTTTTTAAATGGAATTGTCTGAAGTAATATGGGTGACTGTGAGGAACAGCCCCTCTGAGAAGTTTGTCCTTCAACTCTGGTGAGTGAAATTCTATGACCAGCGAACGTGTTTCACATTAAGATCTGGGATCACTGTTTTGGAGCGATGACTGGAGACTTTATTGTGTTAAAAATATCTACTTACCTTTTCTGTTAAAGGTTGTGTGACAAAAATCTTTTTCTTCTACTAGCTAATCACTTCATTCCACATGAGAAGATCTAAGTTGATAAAAAACACATATCTGATATCTGAATACATGCTGGACTAGCTTACTGTTGAATAATGTCTGTGCAGCCTGAGAAAAATACCTTAAGCGAGGGTGTCAAACATAAGGCCCAGGTCAAAATTACCTCGGCAAAGACTCTAATCCGGCCCTCTGGACAGCTTTGGAAAATGTGAAGGAGTTCATAAATTTTGGACTTTTAACCATATTTTTAATTTTACAGCTTTTCCTACTAATGGAGACCTTCCCCATGGCCATTCATACTCCACCAAAGTATTTAATGACATAGAGATTCCTGTTTTTTCACTATCTGCTAAAGAATTTTCTGTTTTTACTGGATCAGCAGTTTTTTTCTTTAAATGTCATTTTCTGTGAATGAACAGAAATGTTCTGTTTCAGTTTTTCAGTCTGTTCAATGAGCTACCAAAACACTTTCTGTAAAATTGTAATTTTACACATTTATTTCTTACAAATTATTTCTTACACAAATGGACCAAATTGACTTTTATTGCTACCCTGGAAAATTCTAGATCTGATCAAGCAAAATTAAGCAAAGCAGTGTTTTTTGTACTAAAGCTGCAGACTCGGCAAAGCGGGGCAAAAAGACAACTCTTTAAATTTGGAAGGAAGGATTTCATAAACTTTTGACAAAAGGATTCATTTAGCAGCCTTTAGTTTAAGTTCAGTTACTTGATCTTATACATGTGGTAGCCATTTATCATGGTCACGTTCTCTTTTATTTTCATACAAACTTAAACTTTTATGAAATTTTTAGATTTTTAAGATTTAACCTGGTGTATGCACAAAAGTGCCAGCAACAGGGACAGGATTAGAGTGCGCTTGCGAGAATGTGGGTTATATTATAATACCAGGTCCAGGGAGCAGCGAGTAGTATGTGGGTTAAATTATACTGTAAGCAGGGACTGCTGGACTGTATTTGGGTCATATCATACACTTTAAATAGGGACTGGTGCGCAATATGTGGCCTGTCTTACATGTAAATCCAGTCTCCAAAAGTCACGCTTTATGGTTTATATGCATCTTAGAGAGTCTGCCCTTTGTTGGGAACCTTTCGCGTGAATTTGTACACCATCATACACATGTACTGAGATGAAAATTTTCCACCACACCAAGGTCATTGCAAAAAAACATGTCTCACGTATCTGTAATCTTACTCACATGTCCATGCACTCACCCACAGAAGCAGCTCATCCGCACTCTGGCGGCCCGTAAGCCCTCAGATATATAATTTTCTTCAAATGCACCTTTTTGGACTAGTTTGTCTGTATCCCCGGTGGCCTTTTTCAATCTGAGCTGCCGACTCATCTTGTCGTGTGCTGTCTTTCACAAATCACACAGCAGCAGGGCTGTGATCAGAGAGGGACAATTTGTCAGCTGTATGCATGAGTAAGCAACAGATTTGCCATCCATTACTCTGACCGGACACAGGAAGAGAGAAATAGAGGGGATGGAGGGGACTGTGTGTGTTTGTTGTTGCACTCCTATCCTTTTTCAATTTTGGACCTTCAGATGGTGGCCCTTTATGGAAAGTGAGGACAGTTTGGCTGTACATCATTTACACAAAATCTAATTTGATTTCAGGGTTAAAGAAATCCAGAAATGCTTCGGGTCAACTAAAGTGCTGAGTAAAATGAAAGGAAACATAACCCTCTGTGATAACCCTTTTTTTGCCTAGAATTTACCACCTTGCATAACAATGCACTCTAATGTAGCCTGAACTTCTGCAAGCTTTCTTGTAATTTCTTTAAGTAGTCTGCAAGAATAGTTCTCCAGGCTTCATAAAGGGCATGCCAAGGCTCTTTGTTGGATGCCGGCTGCCTTTTGTTATATTCTCTCTCCAAATTCCACACGATTTCAATAATATTGAGGTCTGAGCTGCATGAATGATGGTGTTCCATTATATGTTTTTCTATCCAGGTGTGCTTTTAATGCATGGACAGTGTGTTTGGGATCATTGTCACACTGAAAAATTAAGGTATTTCCAGGCAGACGTTTACTGGTGTTGCATGGTGAACTCTGATGGTAGTTTTTGTTTTTAGATCCCAACACCATTTGCTGAAATGCAATCCCAAATCATAACAGAGCCTCCACTGTGTTTTACAGATAGCTGTAGTGTAGTAGCTGTTTTGGGTTTTTTTGGTTGATCCCTTTAGGAGTTTAGGAGCAGATCATCTGCTTCCAAGCCACCTTCCACTGAGACCATTTCAGATAAAATAGAGGGATTTCTGATGAAGCGGATGGAATAACTCAGTGGTTCCCAGACTTTTTTTTGCTAGGCCCCCCCTTTGTTTTACAAGAAAATCTCCCGCCCCAGCATAAACACATCCTCCAACCACACACACCCATTTATTGTTTTTAAGCTGCAATAAATTACAGGTAGCAATAAAATAAACTACTACCTCTTTTACGCTACGTCCAGACCTACACGGGTATTTTTGAAAACACAACTTTTTCTATGCGTTTGGGCCTTTCGTCCACAGCGCGGACACACAAATTTGGGGTTTTGTCAGAAAAGGCATCCAGCATAAAAGTCCAAGTCAAACCTGCTGTGGTGACCCCTTGTGACAAAGGAGAAGCTGAAAGGATCGCTGGTTGCTGTTTCTAATTAATTTTGGGGGGGGATATATCAAATATACTCGATGTATCGCAAGTTTTTCCACGTAAGATGATTAAAATGGCTTTATTGTAACCATCGAGTATAAATTTGCCACGTCAATATTAAGCTGTTTGCATGTAATTCACTGTGAGTTTAATTTTCTCCCACACACTGCGAACGCATCATTAATCCCACCTCCCAAACGAAAAATTTTCTATCTGGCACACTGCGTGTTTATATACTACCAGATAGGGAAAAATAAGGCGACAGCGGGCGTTTCAGACGAGCGAGGGAATGTGACTCGCTGTCGTTTGAATTTCACAAGGAGGATGTCGAACAAAATGTGGTAATTTGCAAAACATGCCATGAAACTATTGCCGCTAAAGGCAGCAGTACCACAAAATTATTCCACCAGCTGAAAAGTCATGCACTGCAAAATGAAGAATGTTTTAAACTCTGCATGTCAGCGTCTCCCCACACACCAAAGGAAACATTAAATAAACCAGCTGTGATACCTGTAAATGTGCTTGGTCAGTTGTTTTAATAGTTGGAGATAAAGTATCTGAATTTCAGGAGTGGGACCACGCCTCCAAACACGTTCCTTCTGGTTCTTATCTATATAGGGTCCCCCAGTTCTACAAGCTGTTCGTTCTTGTTTACGTGCCCCTCCCGCCATGCCCTTTTCAATTATTTAACTTCTTCACTTCTATTTAGTACATGGACATCTGCCAGGTCCGGGAGCTGCCGCCAGTCCCCTTCGAGGCCTTCCCCAAACCACAGCTTAAAGGGAACCCTGACTATTATGACAAGTTTGCGCTAAAATATGTACTGTGCTTTCAATAATATATACGTGGTATTAAAATACGCAAAATGTTTTCCTTTTAAGCACATTTTATATAAAACCAATTTACCAGTAGGCCGCCATTGTTCTTTACTTCTCAATGCACTCTGGGTAGTGACGACATATGGCTGCACCGCATCAAATTTACGGTTAGCAGTGCACTGGAAATGGCTTCTGTTCAACCTTTCCAGTTTGAACCAGAGCAAACCGAGAGAGAGGATGAAAATAGTCAACCAGTACTTAGTTTAGATGAAGATGAAAACAATCCGTCACACAAGGACGCCAGAGTGGGGAAAACTACTGGTGTCTATGCAGCAACTGCTTGCCAATGGCAACGGCGACTGAGAGCGTTTGTTGTAAAGAGCTCAATTTTATGGCAGCAGCTATCCACGGTATCGCATAACAACATGATAAAAACATTAATATAATTCTAATTTTTATTATACAGTGAAATTACGATATCG
>VOQK01033107.1:21057-36334 GCA_015052645.1 Benitochromis conjunctus
GTTAGCGTCATGGCTTAATGGCTGGTGCTTGACATGAAAAACCTTGAATGAAAACAGCGTCCTCCAGTTGATAACATGCCCAGAATCTATTGCCCAATTTGACCACAAGAAGAATTAAAACCAGGGAAACAAGTTGCCATTGGCCTGCTGATTCACAAATGTGTATAACAGCTGTAAAAGATAAAAGGCTTATTCTGAATATATAGAGTGGCACTTGTGTGGATTCCACTACAGAAGATTATTTAACACAAGAAAGACTAGAAGTGTGCAAGAACATTAATCCAAAAGATGCAGCAGAGTGTTTCTGCTCATATCTGGCACACTGCACGCTTGCATTAGTCATCTGCAGCTCTTCTTGTCCACTGTGCCTGTGCCAAGACCGTCATGTTAAAAGAAGCCCATTATTTCATTCACACGTACACATATAAACAGAGTTGTGTATTTATGACTTCAGAGACCCATACACTGACTCATATTCATTTCCTGGAGGCTTATTCTACTACTAACTCAGTCCTTACCCTAACCTTAAAACAGGCACTTGTGTGTAATGATTTAACTTATAAGAACTTTCCTACCCATATTGTGATATATTTTTTTCTTCACACAACAACATGAGTAACACCTTAGGGTATATCACCATACATATTTCTGTTCCAGGCTCTGTGTGTGCTCACATAAAAATGATGCGTCACTTGACTATTCCAGCCAAAAAATCAACTGAGCACTGCTCTAGTTGTTCACACATGAATGTGTGTTAAAGCTCTAAAGAACACAACAAATAAAGTTGTAACCGGCAACTCTGGTGCAGCAAATAAGACAAGACAGTCATGTGACTGAAAATGGGCACGTGAAATAATTATGCTCTTGATGCTGCTGTTTACTTCTACTGTTGGTGATACTGCTTATCACCAACTCTCGCTTCTTGGCGATAAATAGCCTTCAAATATAATAATAAATAAAATAAAGACCAAACATTAAATTCACACATTCGGATAAGCTTTCGCAATTCACCCGTCACCACTCAGTAATTTAACCTGATAGTGGAAGAGGAGAAAATTGAAAGCATCAAACTTTTAGTCTACATGAAGAAAGTGGTGTCAAGAGTTTCTTATATTATATTGAAAATAGGTTAAGTGTTGTGTTGGTATTATCAGTTGGGAGTTAGTTGAGTGTTATGCTAGTTTAGGCTTTCATCTATGTCCCCTTGTGTGAGTCTGTTCTTGTCCTCTGTGTCAGTATGACTTGTGTTTCTTGTCTGTGTTTCATGTTGTCAAGCTTGTGTTGTCATGTCTACATCTCTCCATCTTTCCTGTTTTATTTTGAAAGTCTTGTGTTTCTTTGTTCAGTGTGTTTAGTTTTACTCTTCCCCTGTGATGTTGTTGTGTTCATTTGTGTCAGCTGTTTCCCCATGTGTTTCCACTCCCCCCCTTCGCCTCCTGTGTGTATTTAGTCTCTGTGTCTCATTCAGTCTTTGTCAGGTCGTCTGTGTATTCTCCCGTTACGTCATGTCATAGTAGTCATAGTTATCCTAGTCATCTCAGTTGTCATAGTTTTTAGTTTTCCCAGTTTAGGGTTTTTTCAGTTAGCTCTCGCTCCTGTTCACCTTTGCCTTATTTTGCTCAGCCTAAATAAAACGGCTCGCTTTTTGTTTACAACTCAGTTCCGACTCTTTCGGTGTCTGCATTTGGGTCCGTTTAACAAACACACCACTTAACAAAGTCAAAGGGAGAAAGCTAATGCTAGCTAAGTGACTCTCCTTTTTATTCTGACAGCACCGAGCTCTGCTGCAATGGTCAGTGACTCAGCATGTACTGAAATAACATGAATGACATTCAACACAAAGCAAAACCAGTGAATGTGATCACAGCATTTGGGCTCCGCATGTCTTTATTTTAAAAATCATGTATTGTATATCTGGTGTTCAGGTTTTACTAAAAACACAACACGGCTGGGTGAAGGGGTTGCCGATAGCTCGAACTACCTGTAATTACAGCATGACAAGGCTGAGAAAATACTGTCAAACTAAAAAAAAATATCAGAATTTTGGATTCATCCTCTGGACACGGTGTTTGAGTGTTTCAACACTCATCAAAGTGGCTTGTTTAGCCTCAGTTGACTGCATGTTTCTCCAGCCTTACAATACAATCATGAAACTGAGCTTGTGGCGAAGCTTTGGTGGTGGTTTTGGCTGTTTTACAACTGTACTGTACTCTTTTTTTTTTGTGTGTGTGTGTTCACAAAGATTTCTGTCTTTTTTAAAGTATGTGGAACTGGGAAGATGGGTCTGAAACTTTTTGGCGTGTGTCTCATGTGTGTCCATCCTTCAGAAAATAGTGCCTGAGCACATCTGGTGCTGTCACATGGGCAGAAAAATACACGTCCCACGCAGCGAAACACATGTGAACACGTGTTAAAAAGACTTACAGAGCACACTGAGAAGAAGGAAAATCACATCTTTGTCACAGGTTTTCTCACATGCATACACACACATTCTCTCTCTCTCCATAAATGGCTGCTGTCATAGTGTGCCGGGACCACATCTGGATCCTATTGGCCTCAGGAAGGGCTGAACACTCAATAAAAGCCTCCTTCCACTGCAGAGGACTGTCAACAGGCCCTCCACCACTGTCGGCAAGGAGGAGGACAGACAGAGGGACAGAAAAAGAGGGAGGCTAACAGGAAGAGAACAGGAATAAAGAAAATGGACAGAGACAGAAGCAGCAGGAAAAGTAGAATGAGTGGAGAAGCAGAAGAAGTAGCAGAAGGGTGACTATGAAGGAAGGGAAAAACAGCTCAAACTGCATTGCCATTTTTATGATTTGATACTTTAACCTTTTCATCACAGTAATACCATGTTTTATTGGATTATTCAACTTCTAATTTATTTTATTTAAAAAGTGCCAAATCACAGTTAAAAAATCATACAACAATAATTATATAATAGAGAGAAAATCCCAACAGAAAACCCACTATGGGCAAGCACTTGGCAACAGCGGGAGGGAAAAACTCTCTTTTAACAGGAAGCCATGATGGGTGGTTGCCCAATTAGAACTAAAATAACAAAAACTGCGTAGATTCACCTTCAGAGTAAAAGTTCTCAGCCTCACTGCTCAAACCAGCAGGTTTCAAAAGGCACAACTTTTAGTTTGAAGGTGAACATTCTCCACTTCTAGTTTGTGTTGCGTTTTTCAAATTACACTATTGCTAAATGGTTAATTGGTGAGTGTTTACAGACTACTTGAGATCTTCCATGCAAGTTGTGCGACCACAGCAATCTGCTAGTGAACAAAGCACAAGGAGGTTTTTGTTGCAGCAACCCTTTAATGAGTGAGTTCACCCTGCTATAGCTAGCAACCGCTTGACAACCAGTGGGCATCCTTTGCAAGAGGAGATTGCCAACTGGTCTTCTGGCCCATGTGATTGAGGTCTTAGATAATTTGAAAAGTTAGTTATGAATAGTGCTAATAAAAAGCTTCAGAGGGGAAGAAGAATAACTCAGTAGCATTTTAGGGCTTGTGTCTGTTCAACAACATACTCAGAACAAAAAAGTCAACACAGTAGACATTTGGAAAAACAAAAAAACTGATGTGTTATCACTCAAGAAGCGTATATCTGTAATAGCAGACATTACCGTAGCTGCACCTTCTCAACATCAAACTTGTCCACATCATCCGAGCTTAATCTTTCTGACTGTTTTAGTTTTTATTTGTCATCATTCAATTAAGTTTTTCTTGCTCACAAAGTAGAAAAAGTGCAGAAATACTGCTGTATGTGAACCTGCAGAGACAGGGAGCGAGAGGCATGCAGCTCTGTATTTAACTCCTCCTGATGAAACATTTATTACCAAACCTGCTCTGAAGAACCGACTTGAGCAGTGTGTGTTTGTGTGTACTGCATAACTATTGTTTAAATCAGTCAAGCCATTCCTCATAAAACGTCTTAGCTTCATGTAGGGGCAGCTGCTATCAGGCAGTGTCTCTGTGAGAGAGTTTCACTCTCTGCTACAGAAACAGCCTGCAGAAAAAAATACACACCTTTCAAGAAACGTGAAGGCGCCTAATCAACCCCAAACCACCTTCAGTTCAATCCAGCGCTCTAACACACCACAGCTTCTCTGGCAAATCCTGTGAATATGTGGGAGTGCGCTCGGAGCTGGCGGCGATCCTGTAACGCAGCGCGGTGTGAATGACATAAAATGTAACTCAGCATGCTAGGTGGTGTGGGAAAATCCCACGACCGAGCGTGTTGAAGTGTTAATCCCCCGAGAGCTGGACCTCTGAATGCTGCAGTGTGCGAGTGTGTGTATGTGTGTGTGCTGCAGTGAGAGATGATTAATGTGGGGATTTGACTGGGAGGTGTGTGTGTAGTCTAAAGTGCATTTATATTTGGATGTTGCAATGCAGTCTGTTTATGCATTTGTGAGACAAAAGTTTCCACCTAGACCACGAATGGTGTAAAGAACAACATATTTCTACTATTAGATGTTTATAGTAACATGGGCTACTATAACAGTTACTACTGACTGCATAGATAACTTCATAAACAAATTTTGAAGAAAATAAACAACAAATTTGTTGTTTATTACTAAGTTAAGAAGCAGTATCTGCATTTCAGTATGCCTTTGGCTCAGTAGCTAAAAACACGCTTAAAAGGTTGAATCTCTAATGGTCTCATAGTATTTCACACGCTTATGAAAGTGGAAGCGTCCGTCTCTGCAACTTTTAGGAAAAACTTTACACAATCAGACATTATTATGATATTTAACGGACAGACATGTTTTTTTAATCTCTGACGCTACTATTTTCACCCTGTATTCTTTGACCATAACACACCTGTTATTAAAGTAAAGCCACAACGATCACTCAAAACCGTGCATATTATGGTGTGGAATATAACATGTTAATTTAGCATCATGCATTTTGTGTTGATTGTAATGCTTTCAAAAGTAGTTCAGTTCAAATTTATTTATGTAGTGCCAATTCACAACAGTGACCTCGTGCTTTATAATGTAAGGTGAAAAAACTCTAAACCCCCACCACAATTGAAAGAAACCCCATCAATCACATGGCCCCCTGTGAGCAAGCAGTTGGCGAAAGTGGGAAGGAAAAACTCCTTTTAACAGGAAGAAATCTCAAGTAGGACCAAGCTCAGAGAGGGGCGGCCATTTGCCGTGACTGGTTGGGGGTGAGGGGAAAGAGAAGAGCGCAAAGACAGACAGGACAAAGGACACACAACCTCAGTCTGATCACATTACATTTGTCTTTGAAATACTACTGTGCTAAATTCAGTAATTACATTAAAGCTACAAATCAAACAGTTATGCTGTTACTTGAGCTACGCAACTTCTTTTATAACCTGCCAGATGAGAGGATAGAAAAAAATATGAGTACAGTTGCGGAACAGGTGCACAACTTTAATTCAAGAAGGAGGAAGAAAAAAGTTGGCAGAGTGATCTGCTTTCGAGGAGTGACCATATACACATCATGTCTAACTAGCAAAAACCCGACCTGCAGGCACTATTTGCCCAGCCAGCGGATCTTGCTCACTTCGTTCATGTAAGAAAACATTGAAACATTATACATTAACGTTAATGTATCACGTCATTCATTTTATGTTCATTATATCACTATATACAACGAGATGGCAAAAACGGCAGTTCATAAACATCAGACAAATACATAATAAAACCAAAGGTATTGTTCTTTTTCTTTGCAAGCCTCATATTCATCGTTACATATTCAAAGTTATCAGTTACAAGCACTAATAGATCACTGTTTGATGAACGCTTATTTACACATATGCATGACAACACTTTCCAATTATCCCAAAGTGCCGCTACACTAAAAATAGCTGTATGTATTTATACTCAAAATACACGTACATGCACCATAGTTATAGTGATAACTATGTGCACGTAGATGTTGCAGCTACTTGTAAAGATTTGAGTGTTATAAAACTAACTCCCAAGAGTTATATATAAGTTGGTAATCCTGGCAGAATATATTAGTAAATTTCATTGCAGATTGATTAACCGTCTAAAAGGAGTTTGGGAACAGGCAGACATATGCTAGGATCATTATACTAAGATTAATTGCAGGAAAAAACAAGAACCTGATTATAAAGAGATGACAATTCTTAATCTGGAAACAACAAACCATCGCTGTGAACACTTCCTAAAAGCTCTACAAGCACCTGAAGCAACACGCTAACCTCTTTCATACACCTACAGATCCAGAGTGATATTCTGTGATATTCAGAGTGATAAACTTTTCTGGTATTTTAGTACATTTCATACAGTTTGTAATTCCTAATAAAGAAAGCAGTGGTGCTCAGGTAGTAGTCAGTATCAGCTGAGACAGTGGAAAAGGTGTCAGCAGACAAAAAGACAGATCTGTACATCTGTTCTTACACGGCCGCTCTGGAAATGTGGAAAAACATTTTCTTTCCAAACATCAGACCTGTGGACTTGAAGCTGCGCAGCTTGAAATATTCAAGTGGAACCTTTCTGGACATGAACTCACTCTTCAAAAACACAACTCCTTATTTATGACATAAACACAAAGAGATTTATAAGTACAGTATTCTGGCGAACAGGTTCACTTTCCACACTGTCCAAAAACACAAATAAATAACGTGGGCTGTAACTGAGAGTTACCTCACTGTTCATAACTCAGTGATAGTAACTCGGTCTTTGTGCACTCATGGATGGAGGATTGTGTTACCGGAGTGCCGGGGGTAAAGAAAGAGTCGGGAAGCTAAATTAGTGCTCTACGTGAACTGTGGATTTGGCAAACTAATTCAATAAAGGAGTGCAGCATTTCCTGTCTTATCTGTGCCTGTTGGGGGAAGGAAACACTGGAGGGACATGAAGCCACCTAAATTAAGACAATTTTGCCTTCCTGTGAGGCTGCACGATTTCCTCTTTGTCTTCCTGAAAATTAAGAAACTGAGACATTATACCTCTTCTAGTTTAACATGACAGTCTAATATTAGTCCTATGTCTTTCTTCTTCTCCCTTCCTTTTAGCCTTTTCTTCTACTTCCATCTCCCCCATCTGAAAGCTTCATCGCCTTCTTCCTCTTTCTCCTCCCCTCTCTAGCTAAGCTCTCTCTCTGAGCCCAAGTGTTTCAGATGGTGTTTCACTCGGCAGCAGAAGAAACCTGAGCTATTTTTACACCGAGACAGCGGCCACCGATCCCACAAAAATTCAGTGCCAGTGTGAACAGGAGCCCCAGAACGCTCACCGCATGTAAACCCAAAACCAAAGTACATGCATACAGTGAGCTATACCGTCACACGTGTATACATAAAGACGGAGGGTTAAACCACAGATGCTCAGCTCCCTCCCACCGTGCTCCCTATCAAAAGTGTCATGATGGTGCAGTGATAGCAGTGTCGCAGCTTTGTTTCATTGAACGATGAGTTCAACGATGAGACGGATGGCAAAGAAGAGCCACAACAGTGTTTGACTAGTGTGGGGACCTCTTTTGTGAGAGGAAGCAAGCTTGAACAAGCCAATCAAACATTTCTTCACACCGTTTGTTTACAAGGTGAAAGAACAAACTGCTGCTGAGGGGATAAGAGTTTTGCCCCCACTTTGCCACCCGGAGGAATCTCTTCCGCTGTACGCCTTTGCCTCTGAGGACCATGGAGACGGCCTATAGGAAGAGTAAAATTTGTCGGCATTACCAGCCTCATCTCGATTTCACTAAACCTCAAAACTGGGGCACTTGGGAGCCATGCTAACTTGAAAACGATTCTCTCGCTCTACATTATTTAAGCGCAAGCTCCTCTCATCTCCCTCCTCCTCCTTCTTCTTTCTTCCTTGGCTCTCCTCTTTCTCTATTGTCCTCCCCCTTTCCTTTTTTATCTCCGTCATTCCCCCGTGTGCCTTCAGCGGTGCTGTAGCAGAGTGGGTGGGATAGAGGGAAGATGAAGGCAGAGAGGCAGGGTGCTGCAGCTGAGCGCTTTCAGCAGCTCTCTGCAGGGCTGTTGCATCAGGGAGAAGTGACGCCAAGTGGATGCAGTGATACAGCAGAGCCAGGGCACCATAACTGTACGCTACATGCATTTTTAACCAGTCCTCATAACTGCTGGAACGTGTTACTCATTGGCAAACATTACATATTTCAGTAGCTGTAATATGAGTCACATGACATGAACCGGGGAGATGCTCCAGTTATTTCTATTCATTCAGCTAATCTGTTTCCTGTTAATTATACTGAGAGTGGGAGCGCAAGCATGGAGATTTTTGTTTTTGTTTTGTATAATTTAGTGAAATTGGAGGTAGTATAAAACTAACAAGTTGACTCTGAGTTATGGATGGGCAATTTCAAAACTGACACTCAGAACCGTTGCCCATGTTGGTTATTTCTTTTAAAACGCTGTACTTTCCCCCTTAAAACGTACTACAGTTTGTGTTGTCACGTGACTGACTCTGCCCCGTCCAGTCTGCCACATGGAAACAACGTATAGGAAAAGTCAAACACCGAGCTGACTGCACAACTCGAGCAGTTTGGACTAAATAAAAATGCCGTGTCCGTTGTTTGACCGCACTTTAGTACAGGCAACATCAAACAAAAAGTCCAAAATGTCCAGAAAATACACAAATACAGTACAACATGACTGCAATAACTAGAACTAGAACCTAAACATTTAAACTTGGACATTAACAGTGTGCTGAGTCATTGCTGAGGTGCTGATGCTGCTTGTGGAGATGAAGGCTTATCTGTAAGCATTTTAAGCCTCTCACCACTTTTTGTTAATGTAAACATGAAAAAGGAAAAATAAAAGGACTCAGTAGCTTGTGGAACCCATTTAGCAGCAATAACTAGCAGGTTTGTTTGGTCCACTATTCTTTATAATGTTTATAGGTATTCATATGTTTACTGCTCTCTTAAAGTCCCACCACAGCATTTCTTCAACTTGGACTTTGCAAAATCTTGATTCTTCTCTTTCTTATATATTCTGCTGTAGATTTGCTGTTGACTTTAGAATCAGTGTCCTGTGGCGCGACTCTGTTTTGGCCAGACTTCAGCTATCAGACAGATAGTCTCACATCTGACTCTTTGGTGTATACGGAGGAGCTGACATGGCTGATTCATGTCCTGTTGGTGCAAAACAAACCCAAGTCATCATCCCTCCACCACCGTGCTTGACAGTTGGTATGAGGTGTTTGTGCTGATATGCTTTATTTGGTTTTTGCTAAAAGTGGCAAAATGATATGCTAAGATGATAATATTTAATATGATACCTGAGGCCTGTGGAGTCAGAAATGTAGCTCTTGGTTTTTATGGGTTGGGTTTATAGAGGTGATAGTTGGAAGTGGAGATAATTTATTTGAATATCAGGGGTAGGACCGCACCACATGCATTCCCCTTCAAATCCTATGGCTCCAGTATATATGCCTTCCTGCACTTCAGGATGTTTGTTTTCATTTTCATGCCCCCACCCTGCCACCCCCATTCTCAGACTTCTCATTAATACCTGGGGATCTGCCTGGCCCGGGAGCCGCCAGCAGTCCTCACTGAGGCTTACTCTAAACTGTTTCTTTTATTTTGTATATAACCCTCTTGATTGTATATATTTCTCCTGTATGCTGGTTATTAAGCTGTGTACTATTTATATTTTATTCTGGCACAGTTGGTGTGGAGCACCCACAATTTCATTGTACATATACAAAGACAATAGAGGCTATCTATCTATCTATTATATTCTATTCTATTCTGTTCTATTCTATTAAAGACAATCTTAAAATAAAGTTAACATAGATTTATGACTAAAATATAATTAAAATCATCCAGTGTTGGAGGAGAAAGCAAACTGAACTCTGTAGTGAGCGAATTGACAGAAAATAAAGCAGCTCTGATTCCTGCAGTTTTTAGGTGCATTTAGCACTGGGCACCCTACTATATCATCACAGGTTATGGCAGCGGCAGCATCAGTCAACTATGGTCTATTAGATTAAATTAAATATTAAAAATAAATGAAACTTTAATGATGCCCGTGGGGAAAATCAGGTCATTGCACCAGCGGTGAAAAGGATATAGATCAGAGCAGAACAGACAGACACCACTGAGCAAATACAGCGAAGAATTATAACCGGAAAAAGCTTGAAATAGGGTGTATTGGGTTTAGATTTAATATAAGAAGTTTTGATTTATATCATTATTATAACTGAAACTGAATGTTATGATTGTTTTCACAATGCTGTGTCTTCTTCAGATACTATAAAGTTAGAGTTTAATCAAATGATTTTCTCTATGTTATGTTGTGCAGCAGAAGTGTAAATGGAAGCGAAGGATTATAGACACAAATATACTATAGTTTGCCCAATGCCGTCAGTGCTGCCTCATTCATACCGAGCAGTAAATACTGCACTGAAACAATACAATACAAACGCAAGCAGGCATGCGCACCGTACAAACCAAACCAAAGCATCACCTGTCAGGCTCAGTCTCAAAACAAGTTCAAACCTCCACCGGCCACTCCCGGTCTTTTCACGCACCCACCCAGTCACACACACTCAGCAGAAGGACTCTCAATGGTACAGCTGTACCATTCATCCCTTCATTCATTCATTTATCCACAGCAGCCTACTGGGCTTTGAATGGCTAGACCAAGCATGACTGTACTTCACTTGAATTATTGGGGTGTCTGGTTTGTTTCAGTGGATTTCAACATCAAAACGTGTTGAAACCTGACAGGTGAGCGTCATGTTCATGTGCTTGTTGTGTAAATCCCTGTTTTGTGACAGCGTACAAAGACAGTGATTAGGACTGTTACTGTCTGAAACTTTCTCAATCACCCACACTTACAAACACAGACAAAAACAAGGCAGTGTGTGTTCTCCACAGACCATTAGTGATGACTTCATGCAGATCTGATAACATGACTATTACCCACCTTGGACAGCAGCTGAACCAAAATCCACCAAATTGAGAGTTAAAATGAATGCAGACTGATCCCAGTTTCGCTTTCACAGTCAACTCTTTTCAACACAATACTTAAAACTCGTCCACTTGGGGCAGCAACTCCTCCCTGCACCCAGACTGGATACGAGCGCGCCACCATTTTCAGGCCCAGAGCCATGGCCTCAGACTTGGAGGTGCTAATTCTCATCTCAACCGCTTCACACCAGCACGAGCTGGACGTCATGGCCTGATGAAGCCAGGAGGCCCATGTCATTCGCAAAAAGCAGGTCCTGAGGTCATGGACTTTGCTGTGCCTGAAATTCTGTCCAATAAACAGAATTAGTGGGGGGAAAAAACAACCCTGGTGGAGTCCAACTCCCACCAGGAATGAGGCTGACTTACTGCCGCCAATGCAAACCACGCTCTCACGGCAGTCATACAGAAACCAAATTATCCAAAACAACAGACAAACAACAGTAATAACCAAAGTCCAAGCCAAGAGGCATTCTCAATGCTGCCTGGATCACATCATCTGCCTCCTTTCAATGTGGAAGAACAGCAGCTCTACTTTAAACACCTCCTAAATGACTGAACCCTTTTTCTATAAATGAGTTCTGACACTGTTCAGATGAAGTTTTAATTATTTGTGTAGACCTCAAAACTGCCTTTATTTACATGCAACATTACATACACTAGCAGAAAGCCATCCTACAGGCAGGTTTTGCCAGGTCTACCACATTGGAACCATCAGGTCACCGTTAAATGTAATGTGCATACAAACGTACAAACATTACGGTATAAATGATGCAATCAAGGGTGCAGTTTCTTCAAAAAAATACACAAGAAAGAGAAATATTTTTTTATTTCTAGTAAATGTTTTAATCAGTCACCATATGGATGTCACAAAACTTGGTACCCTAGCTAGTTTCATTAAGTTTCATGAAGACTGAACCAGCAGAGTATAATGATGACAATGATGATGATGATGATGATAATTAGATTCAGCAGTACTTATCAAATGGTAGCAGGCTAGCACTCTAAAATAACTCTAAAACACTGGTTAAATATGCTGGAAATGTCATGTTAGCATTTAGCTCAGAGCATAACTACAGGGCCACAGAGCTGCTGACATGCAAATGACTCTCATCCTGGTTTTAGAAAAAGGACTAAACAATTATACAAAAAGCTCGGTAAAATATATAGGAACACATTTGTAAAATGTAAAAGCAAAAATAAAAAAAAAACACAGAAAACTAAGTAGCTAAAACATCATGGAGGCAAACTGTAATTCTCTGTGAGACTAGAGAACATGTGTTTATCAGTTAGTTTTAGCTAGCAGAAACTCTATGTGGGATATTTTGGGCAGTAGAAAATGAAGTTGCTGATGTAAAGTATTAGAACAACTGGGTGCAACAGGATGTTTCTGCTTTTATATATGTAGTATCTGTTTGTTTAAGGTCCTTTGAAAGGTAAAGAATTCAGTAATAATAGTGAAGCCGTCCTTAAATAAACACGCACATTCCTTCAGTTATTTAAATTCAGTGAAACGTGCTACAAGAAAAAAAAAAAGGAACTCAAACACCTGCTAAAAAGTGCTTTCAGGCTCACCCAGTCAGTCTGTGAAGGAATGACAGAGTTATAAAGAAAAAAAGCAAGCAGGAGGCATTGTGGGGATTTTTTTTTTTTATAAAATTCAAAGAAGAATAACAACAAAAAGAAAATTAGATGCTAATTTCCTCAAGGGGACCCTTAAAGTTCTCAGCTACTTGCACATGTCAGAGTTACCTGTGGTTCCCATTTGCTTTTAGTTATGTTTCAGTGCATGCTAACTGCCCTTTGGTTACTTCCTGTTTTTTTTTATTTAAATACAGTTAGCTTTTCTAATGTGTCCTGTTGCAGTTGTACTTCCTGTTTTTGTTCCTATGTGATCATCTAGCCTGACCTGATTAGGTATGATAGGTAGGATTAGGTAGGTTTGATAGGCGACATCTTGGATTACAACGTTGGGGTCAGTGTGGCTGCTCTGACCTTCTGAGGTGGTGTTACTGTTGAAAACTCCACTTAAAATAGAATGCAGCCATAGCCCTTTTCTTTCACATGCACGTGCTCTATTTTTTTGTACTAGAATCCCAATAATACTCAAAACCTGATTCAGTTTAAAAAGTGACATGTTTTTTGTGTGAACCCTGAAGAAAAAAAAAGCATTGTCTCAACTCTGATGAGGCGTGTATAGTCTCTATCCTGCATAAGCTCGTCTGCATTTAAACGAGCACTTTACCCCAAAGTTTAGTGCAGCTATTAGTTGAATTTAGATAAAAATAACAACTGTTGTGCAGAAACATACCATGCACACCAATTGAAAAAAACAACAACACATTATTCTCTGACATCTCTCCTTTCTTATGTTTGGTTCTCTGTGTAACACCATATGCTGCTGTTATGCACCAAGGCTACCAATTATTCTGAGGCAAGCCTCCTCCAGAAACTCACAAACAAAGGCAGAGTTTGTTGTCTTTACAGGCTTAAAATAACTTTTCAAAGGCTGCTTCACAACCGCATGATGCTGAGACAAAAGGTAATGAAAACCAAGCCGAATCGAGCACGTTAGAGAGTGAATGGGGAAGATGTTAATTTTAACAATTGTGGAGGCAGCTTTGGAATGACACTGAGAATCCACAGATGAAAAAACTGAAGAGATAAACAGGCAGATATCTGTATGACAAATTAAAACAAACAACTCTTTTTTTTAGAGGCTCAATTAGATTCCGTCTGATTGACAAAAACCTAGTTAACGGTTTCAAACAGACAAGCTTACAAATGCAGATCTGGTTTGCTCAATAGCCTCCATAAAGCCCAGATGGCCTTGTCTCCAACTAAAGCTCCAGTAATGTCTGTAATCTCATCTAGGCCTGATTGCTGTGACACCACATAAGCAGACTCAGATTGAATCAGGCCCGTTTTAACTATCAATTTCCTGTCGTGAGCCTCTCGCTAGATCTATTGGGCGGAGTCGCGGACAGTCATCAAGAAAAAAAAGACACTGCTGGTGGGGAGGAACTCACCGCCTGGCCATACTGAATTGTTTGATATATTTGTGTCAGCCATTGTTTTTAAATGAGCACATCCATTCATTGTTACTGTCCAAAAGACAACAATACAGATTCCACTGCATGAAATGATAGGTACTTATTATTCTTTGATGCACGCATGTGCACATGAATCCCTATATGGTCATTACAGAAGCTCCGCCCACCTGTTTAAATCACCTGTTAATGAGGGTCATTAAATGAGGAGCAAGTTAGCTTTTAGGGAGAGGAAAAAGAGCTAAAACAACTTGTTAACAGTGAATGAACTAAATGGCTGCACTAATCCCAAGTATTAAGTAAATAAGGCTTATTTTGAACTGCAAGTCATGCAAAGCTACTCTAGCAGAGTTCAAAGATAAAAATGAGTAGAATAAGAACAGTATCCTTTAAGCTAATAAAAGACAGGGCAAAAAGAAAGAAGAATTCTCAGGATGCAAAACGGAGCAGCGAGAGGAAAAAGAAAAGACTTGGCTGATGATATTACACTGAACCTTGTCCAGGTCAACTATATGTCTACAGAGCATTTGAGTACACTGTGTACAGCTGTCTGAGGGGATAAATGCTGTACTGAGCTTCCTGAGAAAGGAAAGCAGGAATGCTCCAGAGAAAGAGCGAATGAGAAGGAGATGGGGATAATCCAGCGAACAGATGTTTGGGAGCACATCGAAGACTGCTCGCTGCCCAGAGGATACCGATTATAAGTGGATGGAAGCGCTAACAGGAACGCTTGGGAGCTGAGGTGGGCTACACGATTAGCCAACGCACACCTGCTAAGGCTAGCCAGCGTGCGATGCTGTGACATAAAAGGTAGCCGCTGTTGTTAAAGCACACGTGATGAAAGAATTTCACAGAAGTAGCCGCTGGCAAAAGAAACACTCCAGATGTCACACAGAGAAGACTCCAGACATGTGAGAGTGGACAGAGCTTTGCTTTGTGCTTCTTCACCATTTAATCAAGAGGAAATAGCTCATTTAGTTAAAACTCTAGCATGTGCTAAAGATGAAGGAGAGGTAATGTGACCAGTGACTGAGGGTGGGAGGGACAGCAGCACAGAGGAGAGCACTGTGCAGTAAAACCAGCCTGTCCTCTGCACTAGAGCAGTCCTGACAGTACAGAGCTTTCCGATGTCTCATTGTGATTTAAAGGACCAAGGACACAGTCAGTCATGAGTGAACATCTCCTATTCCCCAGCTCCTGGGAGAGCTGCCTGCTAACATGTTCTGACAAGCACCTCTCCAGTGCACAGAGGTTAGCGCTGCACACGCCGTGCAGAATAGT
>VOQK01033108.1:0-20142 GCA_015052645.1 Benitochromis conjunctus
ACGACAGCGTGTTCCAGTTCCTGCCACTATTCAGCAACTTCACAGCTATTGAAGAGGAGTGGACCAACATTCCACAGGCCACAATCAACAACCTGATCAACTCTATGCCACGAAGATGTGTTGTGCTGCATGAGGCAAATGATGGCCACACCAGATACTGACTGGTTTTCTGCCCCCTACCCCTCACCCCCCCATAAGGCAAAACTGTGCACATTTCAGGGTGGTCTTTTATTGTGGGCAGTCTAAGGCACACCTGTGCAATATTCATGCTGTCTGATCAGCACCTTGACATGCCACACCTGTGAGGTGGGATGGATTATCTCGGCAGAGGAGAAGTGCTCACTAACACACATGTGGACAGATTTGAGGGCAATATTTGAGAGTCATGGGTCTTTTGTGTATGTACTGACATTTTCAGATCTTTACGTTCAGCTCATGGAAATTGGGAGCGAAAACAAAAGTGTTACGTTTATATTTTTGTTCAGTGTAAATATAATTATGGAACGTTGCTCATTTTTACCTGGTAAATTCAAAGACACACTGTGTGTTTTTATATGCTGACCTGTGAATGCAGTACGACTACAGTAAAGTTCAGAACACAAAATCAGTAAGAAACAAAACAAAGCTCAGAAAGGAAATGGACTGTCTGTGATGGCTCTCCAGATGATCACAGTAATAATATGTTCTGGTGAAGCTGTGGCCTCGAGCACAGCTAAATGTCTTCTGCTTGGTCTCGGGGTAAAACCCAGATTTCTCATTTGGTTCCCCACTGAAAGGCTTAAAAAAGACAAATGGAGGCGCTTGGGGCGACCTGCAGCAGACTGCATGAAAATGCACAGTCACTGGGTGCTGTACAGCCAGTGTGATACATCTGTGCTCATTTTGTTTCGTCTGTGACTCGAAAGCTTCCTCTGGCAAACGGTTTGTCACCAGACCTCAAGCAGCATCTGACAGAAACTCAGTTCAGTAGAACTCCAAAATACTACAAACACTGTACTGCACTCATATCTGATCACGTTTATTCAGCTATATTGTGCAGAGTACAATAAATACATCAATGGTGTTTGAAGGGACAGTGTTTAAACATATGCAGTTTATTCTAAAAACAAAACAAAACAAAACAGTCTTTTCAGTCTTTACAGCGCTGTTGTCTTAGGAAACCTCCATGCTGTTGTCACGCTCCTCGGCCTCCTCAGTCTCCAGTTCTTAGTTCCTGGTTGTGTTAGAGTCCCATCCTTCCCTCACTGTTCCTTGTTCTTAAGTTCATTTGTGTGTTTGTGTTTTCCTGGCAGTTGTCTGCTCTCACTTCCTGCTTTATTTTGATAGTTATTTGTCCCATGTGCCTCGCCTTTCTCCGTCTTGTCATCCGATTTAGTTCAGCTGTGCCTTGCTTTCCCTGGCTGTCTGCACTTCCCTGATTGCCCTTCTGTGTGTATATATTGCACTGGCTTCCCCTCAGTCCCTGTCAGTGTTTATCTTCCCAGTATGATCGTGTGAGGTCAATTCAAAATCACTGCTTCAGACTCAAACGTATTATTCTTTTATCAAACTGTATGCAATCTATACAGAAAAAAACAGTTATGGGCTTAATTCAGAGCCTTGTGGGACTCCACACTGAATTTTCAGTCATTTACCATTTGTAAAGATCACATACTGTCTGATCACATATCAGGCTTTATGGCATAATAACAAGTTATTATTAAAATTTTGGCAACAGCCAGGTACTAAAGATGCACAGCTCTCCTTTTAGACCGTCGGTGTAAAATGAGAACAGATCTTGCAAATTTAAATTTGATAAGCTTCAGCAGCCAAACGTAGTATTTTTGTTTTTTATGGCTCACACCAAAAACTCATGAAGTGAAATTTTCACTTTCACTTTCCAATAATATTCTCCGTGCCTGTTCCACAGTTTTCACACGCCGGAGTCGTGTTCACACTCACTGTATCGATCTGCCACAGCTAGCATGCGTAGCATTCACGTCATCATGCGTTCGTTTTGCAGATTATCCATACTTAATTCATTCCAGAATCATTAATGAAAACAGCAAATTACCAGATTTGCATGCTGCCTGTCCAACTGATTGCATTCGGTAAGCACTACATATTTAAATATCCAATTTTGCACACACATTTTGACATTCACTGGTCTAATTGTTTAATGTATTTTCTTGTAATTCCAATGAGATTTCAGTTATTTTCTAATCTGGGGGGTTAAAGACTGACCAGGCAGCAAAGCTGGTTCAAGTCCACGGTCGTGTCAATCGGAGTGAAGCACAAGCTCTCCATCTCCAGCCTCACACTGTCCATAAAAGCAGGAGGGCCTAATAAGTTCACATTAAAACATTACTCATCTGGTGCTGCCTGACAGAGAAGCTGTGACCTTAATCTGTGGCCAGAGGTCACACACACAGAAAACAGGCAGCAGTGTTAACACTCGGTCTCCTTCTGCACATACACACAAACCCTCAAACTCATTCCACACTCAATAAATGCTTGTGCAGCCGGGCAGACAAACCCTCTCACAATTTAACCTGTCAGAAATAGTTTTGTGGGAACTAAACAACCTCTCTGCAGCTGCGCCCCACCCTGGCAGCTGACTGGGCCTTTGGACCAACAATCCAATGACACTGTTTTAAAGCTGGTGCAACATATTGCATATTGCAGGTTCTGCCTCTCTAACCCTCTGGAACAATATAACAGTACCTCAGTCTGACTTCAGCCTCACACAGCTGTGAGGCTGTGTAAAGGATGCATGTTCACACTTCAGTGTCACAGTGCACATTAATGGTGTCCTGTCTGCACAATAACATAACTCATGCATCTCCTCACTGCTGCACATCCTTTAATTTTTTTAAAACATTATCATTTCTTACATGTTGTAAAGACGTGACTCAACACAACCAGTGCTGTGTTACTGATACAATATTTGTGCAGATATATTTGCATATAAAATGTCTCTTAAAAGCTCCAGACATGTATGTTTAGATCATATTTTAAGGCCCTTGGTTCCTCGTATTTGCTTGATGGAGCCAAGTTAGCCAGACTGCCAGGACCTTACACATTTACTGTGTTGTCATCAGTGTTACAAACTATTGTGTTTCTGTAAAAACGTAGTGCATAACTAATTTCATTAAGCTCATTATAGTTACTAGAGTTATGTTGATACTTGTGTTTCAAAGGCTCCTCAGCTATCTGCAGGATGGGCCAATAGAAACGGAGAAAAAACATTACAGATATTTTTTTCTTATTGTGCTTTTGTGCTACAATCAGCTGACTTCAGTTTGTGTGCAGGTATTAGAAACATGGTGACTGGTATGAGCGATCATTTCTGCTGTGGTTCTGGTCATGTATGACTCTTTAGCTTACAATAGAAAGCACCTTCAGGCATCTGTTGTTGTGATTTGGTGCTTTATAAATAAAAGTGGCGTCACGAGGAGGTGAGCCTCTCACTGTCATTCGACCGTTATTCTCCGAGCTGATCGTGAGGTCCATGGAGTGCCTGTCTGAAAACAGCAGGGGGCTGTGTAATCCAAACCAGTGTTTATGTGTAAAACACGACATTTCTGTGTAACAACCAATACTGTTTATTTTTCCAGTAGGTAAATAAATAAATATTATTTTCCATAAATAGAAGATGAAAGACGATGGGGGAGCACTGCCTTACTCTTTCTGTGGTGTAGTAGAAATTTATCACAGCTGTGGTGGCAATCGGGCTTCTTTGAACTTCCAGACACGAAAGCGTCTTGTGGGGGTTCATTTCCCAGGTAGGAGGTGTTTAAAACACACTTGTTATACGTGAAACAGAAGATAGACGTCAAACTGTCTCCTACATTTATTTTATTGATTTGATCTGTGAATCCTGGGAAGTGCCAAGGCTCACTATGAGGTCCTCGCTGGCTGAAACAACCTGTATTAACTCCCTTTCCCCTGCATTTGAGCTAACGTCCTAATAAAGCTGACTTCTGATTGACTGCTCCACATAAACACGAGGTTTCCATTTTTTTACTGGTTAAGGAGAAATAAAGTTTTTTGTAATAACAACAGCAGATTCAAAAGCTTTTCCCACATCAGTGACTGTCATCTTAACTGTTATCACAGGATCCTCAGCAGCTCTCTCCTGTTTGTTGATCACATTAAAGCCTCCTCATCTCAGATGAATACTCAGCCAAAGCTGGGCAGAAATCCTGGGGAGCATATTCTTTCTGCCAGAGCAAATGAAACATAAGCACTCAGATTTGTGGGCTTTCTGGTCAGCATCTATAAACTACAGCCGAACCTGAGTCTCTGTAGCATGTGCAGAGAGGCTCACCAGCACTGAGCCGCTCATAACAAGCTACCCTGTCTTATCTTTAGCCTAGAAAACAGAAGATATTTCAGCAAATAGAGACTGAAATCACGTCAAAGTGTTTAAGACTGATTCATTGATATGACTTTTTGGCATGCACAATGTGCAAATATCCAACAAACCCCGTTATAATATCATTATTTTAAGGTGGAAATTTATATTGTGGTCGATGAGCAGCACCAAAATTCGTACTGATGGAGTCCCACTGCCAGTGGTGGTGGAGCAGGGGCGAAGAATGATGCTGAGGGTGGATGTGATACAGGACTACACATAGGAGCACCTTATTAATGCATGAATTTTAGTATGACTACAGGAATGCATACAGATTGTGTTCGACCTAGACGATGCCTAAGCAGAGCCGCGCTGCAGTGTCATCCAGCCTCCCTCGGTAATCAATAGCCGTCCTCTCCAACACGCCAGCTCGTTATTTATATGTGCCTCTGGACTTTATGTGGATAGGTCAGAGTGAGCGCTGTCTTAAAACAGCTTACTGCAGCAGCCTGGCCCATGCACAGTGTGGAAAATTTATTTTTCTCATTTAGTATGCTGCACTGAATCCAAAGTTTAGGAGTCCATTGATTGCAGTCGCTGGGGCGTTCACTTGTCACGTCTAATGTGTGAGGTGTGTGGGTTTGCTCGAGTGTGTGAAGTCTTAATGGGCTCTTTGGGAAAGTGAGAACACAGGCTTTACTTTATGCTGTATAAACGCACCTTTGCAGGAGTGTGCCGACTCTGGAAGTTAATTAATGTCACGTCCCACTAATAGTTTTCTGAACTTCCACCGTGATAAGGCTGAGACAGCCAACAGCTGAAAACACGTGCCCTCGTGTCGTTGTGTTAAAAGTTATAAATCATTTGATATTGATTGGTGAAACCTGTGTGAAAAAGAGAGTGTCCTTAATAAACCAGACAAAGAGCAATGATTGTGTGTGTCCTGAAATCAGCTTTGTGAGTTTCCATTCAATCCTTTTGGCATTAATAGTAACGTACGGTGGCTTCTTCTGGTGCATGTTTTTTAATGCTGCTCTGTGCTCTGGTTACATTATTTTAAAAAGAAATCTACCGGTGCTGTTGTCAACATCTGTGTGGAACAGCAAGTGTCAATCACGCATTTTAGTCCAACACAGCAAAGAAACTTAATTACTAAAGAAGTGACAACGATGTATAAAAGGTCCTCAAACCCGACCATGTTTCCTGACCAGCAGAACTGGTCAGGAAACATAAGGAAAAGCAGAAAATCCACTGTGTCAGCCCTGAAAGGGAACAAATGAAAGAAGGATGTAAAAGCAGTTCTTCAGTGTTTCAGAGCCGTGAATGCTGCTTTCTGGGCTTCGTGCACTGAAAACAATGACAGTTTAAACAAAGTGCAGTAAGCAGGCTCGTGTAGTTGGAACGGTTCTTCTTCTTCTTCAGCCCTGAAACTTAAGTAAAGCTTCAGGGAAGCCCCAGCGGGACACTGAGTTATCATAGCAGCATATGCACAACAAAGCAGTAGTACAAAACGAAGAACACAAGTATTAACACTAATGTTTCTGGGATATTACAGATGTTATAAACAATGTTACCATGACAAAAAAATACTCTATCTGATCTAACCTGCTTACAGCTTCATTTCTTACTGTGCTGGAAGTGAGATAGTGTGGGTATCTACACAACACTGATGTGAACAGGTCACAGCGTTACGGGGTTAGCTTAGATTTTTCCAACATTTGTGTTTTTTCTTTTTCAATATTTGGCTTGTGACAAGCTCGCCTAACACAAAAACCTCAGGATGTCACTTTCCTAACATGTGAAACTGACGAGTACGGTGATGCAACAATACACAACACCAAAAACCGGGTTTTGTTTCACACAATAACGTGTGACCAAAGAAGGTTCATATCCAGATGTTCTGACATATTTAGTGGATGATTCATTGAGGCTGATTCAGGATAACTGAGTGGCATCTGATGCAATCTGGTCTGCATGTGACAGTGAGAGGAGACAGGAAGTGATTCACAGAGCTGAGTATCTGTTTTTCAAAGCTTTTCGATAAAATGTGTTAGAAGTGTTTCCAAAATCTCTGAATAACATTCGACGCGCGCAGAAAATGACAACAGATTTGAAACGTGTTTGTGACACGTTTGCTGGAAGGAAACTGAGACGGCTGGCAGAAGTAACATATGTTTCTGGATCACTGAGTCGTGTGGTAACATGCTGTGTGTGGACATGCTACAGTGGTCAGACTCGCCGTTTTCCTCTGTGGGGAAACAGAACAGCGGCTCGGTCTCCCGGCGAAGCTGATTCACCTCTGGAGAGAAACGCCTTGACAAATCCTGTCAGCTCTGCTTTAGTAACACATACATTTGACAGCAGCATCTGTCCCTTCAGAGCCCCCCCACCTCCGCTCTCCAGCACACCCCTCTCCCCCTGTCCTCCCAGTGCCCTCTTCTTCCTCCTCTAAGGCCCATGTCCTCCCCTGTCTCCTGTGGATTTTTCTCCTGAGGTCCTTTGTTGTCTTGTTTCCTGCCTTTTCTCCTTGCTGCCCCTTTTCTTCCCACTCCCCTCTGTTGGCTTCTTCAGACTGTATATAAACGATGGCCATGGACACTGTGACATGACCTGGTTTTACACTCATATTGACCACGTTGGAGTCTGAAGTGACGGTGTTTGGATGAATGTTTTGGTAGTGTGCATCCAGTCCATGCACTCATTTCACAGGTGTCTACACTGTTGGCATGGTTACAGTTAGGAAGAGGGTCTCTTTGTGTGTTTGGCCTTTTAAGTTATTGATCCAGGTAGCTGGTATCTGTGAGTGTGTTTCCAGTATGTAGCAGTGTACTGAGGGGACAGGCTTATTTTGCCTTAATTAATGAATCAAAGCATACAGCTGTGTTGTGTGTCTACATAATAGCGTTTTGTGCTTTCATTGTAATAAAATGTGGCCTCAGTACATGGTTACCCACCGTGGCTACAGCTCTGTAGTCCTCCTGCCATATCCTGCGTTTATTCTTTTCTCATTATCTCAGTTATTCTTGTCTTCTGACCTGAGCCCGCCGTCCTACTGCTCATCTAGCTCGATCTTTTTTCTTCCTCGTTCCCCCATTTTATCTTCTTTGCTTTCCCATCTTTATCCTTCTCTCTCCTCCTCCTCCTCTGCTGCCCTTGGCTCTGTGATCCTGCCAGCATCTGCATCCTACGCAGCGTATAAATCACCTTTACCACCGAGAGTCACCGCTCCCTCCTCCCTCAGGTCTCTCTATCAGAGGACAGTGAAGGAGGAGCTCATGATGTCATGGGACGCTGCTGCTGTATTATGACACAACAGGGAAAACCTCACAACATCCTGTTTGACCTTTTTTTCTTGTTACCTTTTATGTTAAACGCATCATCACTCTGCCCGTTGTAGGGATGCTGCCATGCTAAGGCGACAACATCGTTGATTCAGCCTTTTTCACTCCCTCTGATATCCTCCAAATACAAAAGTCTGTGAGGAACTGTAAATGGCTTCACATTGATCTAAAAGTACAACAGGAGCAGCGCGGCAGCGGTCACTGCTGCCTCACAGAAACAACGTCCGGGGTTCATGTGTAAATAGTCCTGTCTTCCCCTCAGTCCTTGTTACTGTGTCTGTTATCATCGTGTCTTCATGAGCTCTTTGGATTTTGTGCTTCATGGTGTGGACTTTGTTGTTGACTTGTATGCATCTGCGTTAATAAACGCTCCTCTTCTGGTAATTCAGTCTGTGGAGCGCCCCGATTTCACCGCAATCCCCAAACAACCTTAGAGAAACAGTTTTTCTTCAGGGTGCAGGTTTGGGTCTGTCCTGTTGCCATGGCTATGCAGCACTTATCAGTGCTCCTCTCCAAACCGGCGTGCGTGTATGAGCTATGACGCCTCTGCGTAGGTCGTGTTTTGCCGACATATCGGAGATGCGTCCAGCTGAAAAAGGCAGTTAATTAGTTAATGTAGTTGCAGTGCAGGCGGGCTGGTGACACCAGTTCACAGCACCTTGGAGAGGAGTTAAGTGATGCAATCGATCGGGCCAACTGGCATCTGTGCTTTGTGGAGAGGACGCCTTCTGTATGCATGGAAACACGGAGGCAGCATCTCCCCCCCAGGACAGAAACAAAGCCCCGATGAACAGGAAGCACTTTAATGGGACAGAGAACGCTGCAGCTGCACGGGATAAAGAAAGATTTCAAACGTGTACAATAAAATATTATGATTAAGATTGGTATTTTTGTCGTGAAAGATAAAAAACATTTCAGAGTGATACATCGCACTGACACAAAGAGATGAACAACACATGGTGCTCGTTTAACTAGTACATGACTCAAGGTTGATTGCCTTTACAGCCTTTTTATTTTGAGCTCATAAATATAGACTGTGGAAATGCTGCATTGTATTTTATCTTGTCTGCACACTGGCTGTGGGCTCCACAGAGCTTCATACGTCTGTGAAGATTTCAGAGTTTAGAAACTGGTTGTACACCAGCAGGAAGGGCAGATCTATCCTGTTCCAGTCTTCTGTGTTTAATCCCAGCATTAAAGCAAAGCTCATTTAGTCCTGCTGAGTTTAGAGGTACACAGGCCTCTGTGGTGATCATTTGTGCTACTGATTCATTCCTGTTATTAATACAAAAGACGATATGTCGAAGAAAAACAAGATAACTTTGAAATGTATTTTCAGTTTTGCAGGAGGAGTCACTGCTTTTTATTAAACATGTTAAAGTGATCACTGCGAGGCGCGCTTTGGGTTTGGACAGATGTTTTTTCTATAAACGGTCATTCTGGGAACTCAAGTTAAGGCAGATATGAAAGAATAATGAGCCACATCAATAACCCGGTGCTTCTCACTGCGTTCTTCTACATGTTTTTGTGCTTTCCTGTTTTTCTGTTTGCTATGTTGAGTTTTAGCTTAAATATTTTTGTGTTGCTTTGGTCTAAATAAATGTCAAACAGAACTTATGATAGCGATCCTTTCTCTTATATAACGGTATAAACTGTGTTCCAAATCATTTAGCGTGTATTGTTCTTCTTGATCCAACAAAGTAATCTGATTGGATAAGAGGCATTGCCTGAGTGCTGATAGAAACCCTCCAGTTTACAGGTGACCAGAAGAAGAGCAGTGGGAGCTGACAACCTGTGTGCAAACCTCCAGATGTGCTCATGCAGCATTAGCACAGCAGGAGGAAACCTGAAGCTAGCTCTGTGAAACAAACTGTTTGAGTTTCGAACAGAACTTCAGAACCTGCTGTCACTCCAAAATATTACAAAACACTATTTTTCTTTTATTTCTAGTGAGGCAAAAATGCTCTTCAGACAGTTTTTTAAATACATCTAAACAACAAAGAACGAGCTTTAAGCTGGACTACGTCATTACATCAGCTAGTTTGTGTTTAATGCAGGACTCTGCTCCCTGGGATTGAATCAGATGTTACCTGAAGGAGCAGACACTTACCTACCATCTACTACAGCCTACTGACTAACATAAACTGCCTGACTCCAGGTGTGGAGATGCTGGCAGTGAGTGGCATACGTGAGAGGTTTTGTATAAATTTACAGTAACTAGGATGTAAAAGATGAAGCTTGTTTGTCTTGTAGGTGAAACCATTCAGTAACTCCAGCTGTCTGTGAACTCATCAGCTCTCGTGCTTTATGAGCAGGCCTGGCCCACATTTAAACACAGTCCCATCATCACACAGTGTCCTCCGAGTCCACAGAGTGGACTCATGACTCACTGTTGGCTTTTTCTACTCTGAGCTCTGATGGCACCTCTTAGACTCACATGGCAGAGTCATGGGAGAGCTTTGTGTGCTATGCATGTGTTATGTGTGTTTTATTCATCTTTAGGCATGAAAACATGAATAAAAAGAAAAAAAATCCTGATTGAGGTTGTCATAACTCATGCATGACAGGGTTAAATAACAATAATTACATCTACAGTAACATTAAACGACCAGTGGGTGGCAGGGTATGGAGTGACACATCAGTGTCCAAATCCTAAATCCAATTTATTTATTTATAAAGCACATTTAAAAACAAGAGGTATGCCCAAAGTGCTGTACAGAAGCAAAAGGATAAAAACACAAGGTAAACACACAGAGACACAATGCAGAAACATAAAAACCCATAGTAAGCATGATAAAACGTAACATAAAACATATCAACTCACACCGATCTAAAAGCTATTGAAAACAGATGAGTTTTCAAACGCGACTTAAAAATAGAAAGCGAAAGTGCCTGTCTAATAAATTATTAGAATTATTAGTCCAATGTAGTGGTTTATGTGCACGTATACCATCAACACTGACACAAATACAGGAAAACAGCCTTTGAATAGCTGCCCACTGTAGTGACCACTGTGCATGAAAGGGTTAAATTAGACTAGAGTATCTTTATACATTTTTCAGATTAAAATAATCCTTATTTTAATTCAAATAATCCTTATTTATCATGCTGGCCTTGTTGGGATCATGTTGAATCAACTTGTTTCAGTTCCTTTCAATCCAGCTTTCTTCTGATTGGCTGCTCCTCCTTGCAGACAGCAGGTAGGCGGGATGATAGCCACAGATACGTGCCTGACACGACAGTCTGAAACGATTCTTTGGTCATTTTTAATGCTATCATCCACTATTTTAACAGTGCATGTGACAAACACAGGAAAGCATCAGAGCTTCACGTTAACATTTGAGTTTTCCCTTCATCTGGAGAGTAAACCTAAAGTAAGCCTTCACCATCACCATGTTTTCATTTCTGCTATATCACTGCAACCCGCTGAAGCGCGAGTGTACAACAAAACAACACTATAATATTCTAATATGTAGAATATATACAGCCCACTGTAACTCCTCAATAATGGTTACTGAGAGATAACCTTGTGTAAATATTCCATAAGCTGGTTACTGTTTTGTCTTATTTGTCCCACTAATGTATCTGTGGTGACACGTCATTGGCACTAAAATATAGTTATTACTGGGACATAAAATAACAGTTGTCTCTCTGTAACTTTGCACAGTTTTATGAGTTTTTTTCTTCCTGTGTTATAAATGATCATTGTTTTTGCTCTGCAATCTATCCAAGCTGTTTTTTATTCTGAAAACATATTCTAAATTACCCATCAGCGTCGTCCCTTGCCATATTAGGATAACATTTTGTAGCATCAATCACTCAGTGCTGACAATGCTTTCACACCCACACTGTAGATGAATGGCTCCGCAGACAAATGGCTGATCAAAGCAGCAAAAACTTCCATCTGGAGGCTCAGGTAGTTAGATGACCTCCTTTGGTTTCTTCCTCACTCCCCATTCCTCCTGCTCTCGATGCTGACTCATAAGCAGTGACCAGAGCCAAATCCCCAGGTAATAACAGCACAAGCTGGAGTCAGAAGCCTCGGCTACAGAGGCACTGATGGGACTGGAGAAAGAAAGAGCTTCGACAATGCAGGAAATTAAAAAGCACAAAAGGGAGGACGTTAAATTACAAAATATATATAATGTTAAACAAGAATGAAGACAATGGAGGCAGAGAAATAGGGAAAAGCTGGAGAACAGCTTCTGTGATACGGGTTGTAAACGCTGAAAAAGACTGAAAACAGGACAAATTGTGTGTTTCACCACGAAATAAGACAAAAATCAGAATATACCCTGTTACTACATCCAACAACATATATAAGGCCAGATTTACTGAATGAGGAAAGATTGTGTGTGAGTATAATCCCCAAACAGCCCTAATAGGTATGGTTAGCTTTACAGCTGCAGGTAATTTACTAACAGGACAGGCACAGCTTGTTAATTAATATCAGAAAAATATATAAATATAGCTCATACGTGTGTATGTTAAATAAACTGCTCTTTATATAGTGCTTTTCTGTGGCAATGCAACCACTTTATACTACATGCTTCATTCACATAAGCACTTTTTCTATCTACGTACTTTCTAACATCCACACTCCCTGAGAGCGTGTTCAGGATCTTGCACAAAGACACTTTGGCTTGCAGACTGTAGCAGCCAGGCATCAAACCACTAGACGACCTGCTCGCCCTCCTGAGCTACAGCCGCCTCTGCGATGGCAGCCTGGCAGAGAGCGTGGCTACGATGGGAAGAGGCATCAGTAGTCGACAGGCTCCAGTGTAGGACTGTGAGCTTAGCTTAGCTTTGTTTAGTTAAATAAAGAAATATGATTTGTGCCGACACTAAAACCATGCGTTAGATCACAGCTCATGAGATCACCATGAAAGCCTTGTGTGCTGTCCATGGTCCTGAAACGATAAGGAAATTATTGTTATGAGTGTAATAAAAATTAAGGAAAAATGTGTTTTTAAAGGTTATTAATGTAAATGCCTTTATCAGACTGATGTCCTTCCCAGTCCTGATTATATCGTCTAAACTCTGTTTAATTTTCCGCTCTTCAGCCATTTCACTTCAAACTCTCTGTGCAGGCTGTGAAACTTCTGCCACGGTGTGTTGAAAAATTCAAGAGCTGCAAAAAATGCTGTTGCATCACTCCTTTGGGTTGGGGGTTGTAGGTCATCTGACTTCATATATCAACATATGAATGGAAATCTTTATGGATGTAATGAAGGAGGACATGCAGAGGCTTGGTGCGACAGAGGGGGATGCTGGGATACGGTGAGCTTGAGCAGCTGAAAGAAAACAATGCAAAGCTCAGCTTAACACAGATTATAAAGAGGGAAACTGTCACGGTCCTCCTGTCCTCTCAGGTTCAGACCTTCATTCTCTGTGTTTCTCCTCCCGCTCTGTCTCTTAGTGGTTTACTCTGCTGACCGCCTCCCAGGAGCAGGCGAGGCTGGCCCAGGTTGCTTTAGCACACCTGACCCTGGTCTGCTGTCGCCAGCAGTATATAACCCCGGTTCCCACACTTGTTCACAAAGAAATACTCACCCGAGTTCAAACAGCTTTTTAAAAACCTTACCTGCACCTGAGCCTGTGGAGATAAAGAGAATCTTTCCCAGCAAAACCAAGAAGGCGTACCTGTAAAAGTCAGCACCACTGCCTGAACCAGCAACCCATAAACTGCAAATTTTTACCTGTTCAAACGTTTCGCACTGAGCATCAAAGCTGAGTCTAAATCTTTCTTTTAGTCACTGCAAGGTTTTCAGCGAGTCACCACAGACAGTCTTGACCAGTGTCCTGTGACGCCCTCAGCTCGACGGTTGGGATCTACAGCTTCAGCAACAGCTACGTCTGATTCTGAATGGCTGGTTCCCTTTGATAGGTTGCAGGTCTGTTTCCACTGTGAACCAGAGGCTTTTTAGGAATGACTTCACCTGTGTTTATCTTCACCAGTGTGTTAATTTCAGCAGTTCTCTCTATCTTTCTGTTACACTGAGATCTGATCTTCTATCAAGAAGAAAGCTGCTGTAAACCTGAGAGTCTGCGCATGAACTGCTTTTAACATATTTGCAATATTGCATGCTTAAACTGCATTTTTAGACAGACTCTCCATGTAATTTTTATTAACAATCATTAACATGCATTGCATAGAATGCAGTCATTATTCATGCCCACAACACATACGTTTCTTTTACGGCTTCCCCTCTCTTTGCTTTAATAAAAACTCTTTAAAATTTCATGAGTTTATGTACAAAGTGACTACAGCCAGAGAAGAGAGAGGCACAGACTGTAGGAGTTAAGAGTAATATGAGGCAGTCAGAGCTCTGTGGGAGCTGTAGCCCTTAGCTCTGCTTCATACAGAGAATATAATATTTAGAGCCAGCTCTCTCAGAATCTAACAGCAGATTATAAACTGCCTTTAAACCTCACAGGACACCATCAGCTTCGATTATAGCCCCGGCCTCTTTACTGAACTCAAGCTAAAACTAACCAGTAGCTATTAAACTATCAGTCCTTTTAATATTCAAATACCCACCAGGCAAGAATCCACTCTCTCTTCTTACTTGGAGCAAGTATGTAATTGCGTTGTACATCAGTAGTGAAAGCCAGGCAATCAGAGGAGCCATGAAATGGGCCTCAGTTTCATTGTAATTCCATTCTGATGGCTGCAGCTTGTTTTTCATTACTCTTGCAGGCCAGATGCCCGCTAATTACAAAACTGATTCAGTCCGAGGTCCCTGTCCCACTGTAATATTCCTTTAACAGTATATTTGGGATTCAGTGTACATATTTTGTGAAATTAGAATTTCAGTATCTTCCTCTGTGGGTAAAAATAAACTTGAAAGAGTAATTTAACACGTTGGAGCTGCGGACCTGATGTGCTGTCCTCCGTCACTTGGAAAATTTCGACTTTTCCTCTGATAACTTTGGTTTGATCTCTGGGTTCTCGGTTGTAGTCGTTCCAGGTCTCATCACCAGGGTTGAATTTCCTTACCTGGATGATTGTGCGTGCATCAAGACCTTCTTTCTGATGCTGCGGTTGGCTGCGATTGCAACATCTAACACAGTTACAGTGTTTCGCTCCTACTAAACAGTGCTTGGATGGCTGTCAGCTGCCCTGTTGTTCTCCACCATCTTCAGACATTCTCCCATTGGGAAATGGAGACTTGTAATCTTACACCCAGCAGCCTGATTGTGCCTCTCAGTGTATGCTGTCCTAACTTTCATCTTTGCACGGCTTGGTTCCAGCTACAGTAGATTCCTGCCTCTATGGAGCCGGTGCTTAAGAGCTGATCTTACGTAGCCATGATCAGAGCCTCCGTGCTCTTCTTTTCAAGCCACTGAGCGCAAACGACATCAAGAAATCCCACATCTGCTGATGGTATATCCCATGAGGGGCTAGGTCTCCCATGTTATTTCCTCCATCTGTTCTTTATCACCATCTATCTTTAGCTGTCCCTTAAATCTGCACATCTCCAGGAGGAGGACAGTCTTCCTGATGTATTCATGGATGCTCCTTGTTTCATCCTGGGTCATGCCACTGACGCTCACTAATCCTCATCCTCTCTCTTGCGGCTCATGGAGCCCCAGGGTGTTTTTCTCCTGATGTGGCCAGCTTATTATACCAGCTGGATATCTGACGCTGGCAGGTATATGTGCTCGTCTCATTTTCTCTCTGTGTTTCCAGAAATATCGTGACAGTGCAGGATCCAGACTGTGTAGTGGAAATTATGAGTAGCACTTTGTTAGTGAAGCAGAGGAGTCATATTCTTTGTCTGCAATCTTCAGCTTCACCTCAGTTGAAAAATCTATTATATAGATGTATAATAATCAGTGTTTTTAGAAGTTGAAGTATCTCTGCCATTTTCAGTACTTAAAATATGTATTGTCAATATTCCAAGCTGTGAAAATACACCATGTATACCAAAATCCATCTTTAGTGACTTAACTGACCCAAACACATATTTCATTGCAACAATCTTTAGAATAGCACAAAATTAAAAAAAAGAAAGAGTTGTAGTCTCATGGCCCAAATAGTTGTTTTTAAAAGCTCCAGAGAGGAGGAGACGAGATGGCCAGAGACAGAAACGATGGCTGGGAAAGACTTTGCAGGAATGGAGACTCCAAAAGATTTATTCACACAAAGAGGCGGCAGAGAAAAGAAAGAGGGAAGACTGGGAACATGTGAAGAGATGATGATGGAAGGAGAGAACAGAACGAAGAGCAAATTTATAGGGAGGACAAAAGCTCCAGAGAGGCTGACCCTTTTAACATCCATATCGTCTGTGCTGCTGCAGAGAAAGAGAGAGAGTCCCACACTTGGTCATCAAGCATGTATTGACAGTACTGCAGCAGCACACACACAATACAATAGCAATTACAACAGCCTTAGAGCTGTGAGGCTGACTCGAGGGAGAAACGAGCACCTTCTAGCGGCAGTGGTGTGGATGAGGAGAGCCCCCAAAAGCTCATTTTGTTTTTATATTTGTAGGATTGTGCAGAGGTTTTAGCTCTGTCAATGTACAGATTCTCATCCAGGTATCTGTTTAGTCTCAGATCACAAAGAGCTAATGCCAAGAACAAGAACGAGTAACTGATGACCTCCACAGAATCCTGATCTCAGCTTCCAGACAGCCTCGATTTCAACAACAATATTTTACCTCTTGTGGATCCACATGAAATATGTCTTGTTCATAGCTAAAAGACAGACACATTTTCTTTTTTCCCATTGTACTTTTAGTTTTTCCTTTACAATGTCCAGTAAAAAGTTCCCAGGCCGCTGCACAATATAACAGAATGATGCTTTTCCAGGCCTTTTAACCTCCATCAGTGGATGCATAAAGTAGATCCCTGACATAAGGTGAGGAAGGGCAGTACAAAGGAGGATCATCATAAGAATTTAAGTTAGCCTACTTCACGTGACACATTTGTCTGAGCAAAAGAAAGAAGAAGCACAAAGAATGAAAACATTAAATTATCCTGGACACATAATCTAACCACAGGATCCCAACCAGGAGTGGATCCCCTCAGAAGAGTGGAGGTCGTCCACAGCCAACACATTCAGTTCAATTCAAAGAATTTATTATTTGCATGTATTTATTTAACTAGTTTTTCAGCATCACTCTGAGACAGGATTATTTTCATTTTAGAATATTGTAGAGATGAAAGCAGTCCTACATATGTGTTTAATATGTGCATTGAAGGACATATCCTGGTCAAAAATGACTATAAGGTTCCTCACAGTGTTACTAGAGGCCAAGGTAATGCCATCCAGTGGTTAGATACCAGGTTACTACAATAACCTCAGCTTTATCTGAATTTGGAAGTAGGAAATTAAAGGCCATCCACGTCTTTAAGCCTTTCTGCAGTTTAACAAATAGACTGCATGGATAGGTAAAGCTGGCTATCATCTGCATAGCAATAAAATCTATCTATAAAAGCTGTCCAGCTTCCTGCTTGGGCCATGACCCAACCAGTCACATGATCACAACAGCTGTTATTCATCTCCCCATTAGTTCAATAGTACACATTTAGCCATTAGTCTTTCCTTGAAGTGAGACGGCCTTTTCTCTGTTTCAGGTATTTGTCTCAGCTTGTGACTTTTTGGTGCTATTGCTCATTACGACCGACCCTTTATCCACCTCATACTTGTCACTAGATCAGGTAAAGACGATTTATCCTACTCCACCTGTCTTGTAGTCCAAACTGTGCTCTTTTGACAGGAGAGGCTCCAGCCAGGACTTTATTTCCACTGAACTGTCTTCTTAGTCTCAAAGGCTAAACACATTAGTCATGTCACGCAGCTGTTGTTGTTTCATGTACAAAGATAGATAAGATGTGCTGTAATCAAGCTAGAGGGATGTGGAAACACCAGTCCAGGAAGAGAATGTGTTAAACCGCTGAACTGTGAACAATCAGCTATCCTGATGCAGTGCAGTCTCAACCCTAGTGCTATACGTCATGCTGCTAACACGCTGTATGGGCTTTGACACAGAAACCAGTACGTACAGGTCCGTAGGTGCATGTCAGCAGGTTCTCCCCCACTGCTGTGTTTGCATCTCTCCCTCTCTCCTGTTCAGTCTTTGTCCACTACTCCTCTTTCGCTTCACTGTTCCATTTTGAATCAACTTCTCGCTCATTCCCCAACCTCATTCTGTCACTTGCCCCGCCCACCTGGACGAGCCTGACATATACATCAAAGCCACACTATAAAGATGCTGCCCAGCCAGCATGGAGGAGCTATTGGCAGAACTATAATAGAGACGATGATTTATGGTCCGCATCAAGTATGCAATTGTGTGTTCACGTGTGTGGGCAACTCTTGAGAAATGGCACTGCCTAATCTAATGGACTTTCCTAATTTAGCTCAGAGATGAAGCAGCAAGTAACCGAGATTTTGAAGATGAGTATAGCAGAGACGAGGGAGGGAGGGGGGGGAATCTCTGGACTATTTTATCAGCATGGTTTTTAGGAAAAACATTTGCAGGAAATGTGGGAACAAACAAAAACAGGAGCCTCATGGGTCGTTCTGAAAAAGTTATTAATCTACTGAGATTTTCTACTCACATAATGTAGAAAAAAGAGCAAATGCCAAAATAAAGTCTTCCACGTGAGCCATGACCTGGTAGTTAGCAGACTTGCCCCAATAACTTTATCTGACCTTGTGAAGAGGAAGAACAATGGTGAAGATGACTCAGTATCCAGGCTCGAGGTATGAACGCTGTTATTTACACTCTGCCATGACTTCGTTGGTTCAGATTGTGATCAACGTGATTAAACGATAATGAACACTGCAGTTATTACACAGAATACGTGAACTATTTTACTTAAATACATATAGTTCATTTTTCCCAGAAGCTATAGGAAACCATGCACTGATGGGAAGCATTAAATCTTTGTACATATACTTTGAAGGATGTGCAGTACTGTTCGTTTAGGTTCAAGTTTTAATGTCATGTTGCTAAAAATTCTGATCATTTTGAGTCATAAGATAGTTTTAAATAATTCAAATAGGCAAATTATAAAAAGAAGAATCATTACAAAGAATAAAAGATGATGCAGTGAGAGAGAGAGAAAAGAGGTCCCTTGTCAGTCCATCTCATACTTGTTCTGTGGTTCATTATAATATGTGGCTCATATGTTCCACTAGATTTTGTTTATTGTCTGTATCGTGCAGCACGCTTTGCTGCAAACCTAATTTCAAGGACAATAAAGTCTCAAACTAGATTTGGTGCAAGAGGCAGCAGGAGAGGTGAGGTGCAGAAGGTGAACTGTTGAATAATGGAAGAACTCAGGAGGCGAGTGACAGATGAAGTGATGGACAGAAAGAGATAAAGGTTAGACAAAGAGCAAGAGCTGAAAAGGAGAATGTTCTGTTTCATGAAATACTGGCAAAATCTACTGAAACACAAAGAGCAAGTGGAAAGATGATTCCCCTGCAGGGTAATATCAGGAAGAAGCCAGTAATTAGACTTGGAAACAAGATCATAACAAAATCAATACATTGCATCCAGAGACATCTGTATAAATATGCTTATACCTTACTTTATTAGCCCGTTTGTTTGGGTCTGCAGCCACTGATCAAACACACAACGCTGAACCCAGAAAAAGCAGCCGGTGCTAGCTCTGTGCAGTCACTGCGCTGTCAGCCCAACACGTGTGCACAGACCATCCCGGTCACAACAGGATCTACTTTAATGAGTTTGTTGAGCTGCTAGCAAAGGAGGACAGGCACCAACGTGTTATTTCTGTTATGTTGTACATGATACTTTCAAACCGCAGCGCTGTGTACTCAGGCCAATCAGCTTGGCTTCTTATTTAAATTTAAGAAGGCACAATAACACAACTTCAGCTGGTCCTCTTGTTGAAAAACAACTGCTGTTGTGATCGTAATGTACCGAGCACTATCCAACATCAACACAACAGTTTAACCTGCTTACAAAATTTAATGCACTCAATTTAAAGTTGTCTTTCTGGAGGCTCAGACGTGGTCCAGTTCATACAGGAGAACTTAGAGTCAACATTAAATGTTTAAAAGAAACAACTACTGTTAATTTATGCTTAAGCATCAATTTATGTGCCCTCTATTGTCTCATGACTGGATAACATGAGCTTTGAGATAAATGCTAATATAGCAAACTATGACTTGGTCCTAAATATTTTCAAATATGCAAAACACAAGCTGTATAAACAGACTGGCTATGCTAGCATGCTAAATATTGTATTTTTTTCCATTATCAACATAAATGTTTTATCGTCTGCAAATGTTTTTGAAATCTGTGAAGAACGTGTTTAAAACAAAAAATTATATTTTATTTAAGAGCCAAATAACAAATGTTGACATTTTTACACCCAAAGCTGAGCCAAACAAAACATTTTTTTTATTCATGAATGAATATTAAAAAAAATGTAATTTAGCATCTTAATTAAAATATATATATATATATATATGATAATAAT
>VOQK01033113.1:0-19334 GCA_015052645.1 Benitochromis conjunctus
TGAATCCAAACTGGGAGCTGGTTCCATAGACGAGGGGCCTACTTTTAAATACTCTAGGAACAACAAGTAAGTCTGCAGTGTGAGAGCAAAGTGCTCTAATGGGGTGATATGGTACTACAAGGTCATTAAGATAAGATGGGGCCTGATTGTTTAAGACCTTGTATGTGAGGAGCAGGATTTTGAAAATTCTGGATTTAACAGGGAGCCAATGAAGGGAAGCCAATATAGGAGAAATCTGCTCTCTCTTTCCAGGCCCTGTCAGGACTCTTGCTGCAGCATTTTGGATTAACTGAAGGCTTTTCAGGGAGTTTTTAGGACATCCTGATAATAATGAATTACAGTAGTCCAGCCTAGAAGTAATAAATGCATGAATTAGTTTTTCAGCATCACTCTGAGACAGGATATTTCTAATTTTAGAGATATTGCGCATGGAAGAAAGCAGTCCTACATATTTGTTTAATATGTGCATTGAAGGACATATGCTGGTCAAAAATGACTCCAAGGTTTCTCACAGTGTCACTGGAGGCCAAGGTAATGCCATCCAGAGTCAGCATTTGGTTTTTGGATCAGTCCTGGACTGTTTAGTTTTTACTTATAGTCCTTCGCTACAGGAGTATGAAAAGTCTCTAAATGTAAATTCAGAACAAAATAAGAACTTTTTATTAAATAACCGCCTTCTAACAGAGTAAGGTCTACAAAACACATTTGTGCCCCAGATTTTGAAGCTGGTGGTGTGTTCGTGATGCAGGACTGAGTTTGAGGCTGATTTTAGATGCCGTGATGTTGAGATTTGTGCTCTTTAGGACCTCAAAGGGCACAGATCTCATTCCTCCCGCGGCTGAATGTGGTTCTTTGTGACTGTGGCTGGATGTTAGGGCTTGTTGTCCTGCTGCAGGATGAGTCTGGGGCCAATCAGATGCCCCTGTGATGGAGGAGAATCTGGAAAACCTAAAGCAGCCACATACTGTACAGAGTGTGAGTCAGTGGCTGCAGATGACAGAAACTGAAGGCCGCAGCGCTTCTGACGCCACATTAATGTCTCCATCGCAGTGTGTTATTTGTAACAGGTGGAGGGAACAGGAGGTGGCAGAGCGCCATGGCAACAGGCTCTCTTACTTCGCCCACACACACTCCCTCTTCCATCATCTTTCTTGATATAGCCTCCTCCTTTCTTCTCTCTGCATCGTCAGCTGACTGCTTTTGCAGCCCTGTCGCCTGAGCGCTCTCACGCCAATGTGATCAGGTTTATTTTAGTCGCCCGGGATGCAAACACTCACAAGCGTAAGCAGCACCAGAAACTGAGCTGCACCGGGAGACGGTGATTAAATATGAATGTACAGAACAGAGGATGCTAAAAATGCTCGAAGCAGCAGTTCCTCTGACGGCCACCAGATGCTCCCGGGGAATGCTCTGAATGCATGGAAGTAAAAGTTGGACTAAAATATTAAACTTCTGTGTCTTTTTTTAAATGCTAAAAATCTAACAGCCTAATCAAAGACGTGAGCTAAACCCTCCCATCAGAAAGAGTTACACATTCAGTGTGCTGCTATACTAATATTACCTATTCATTCATTTATTTTTATTTATGATAGTATAACATATTTTTATTACTATTTTATTCAAACTGTAAAACTGTTTATGTTTGTCTGTATACACCAAATCCAGCTGTGCTCCTAACTCTGTTGTACGCTTACACTTAGAGTGATAATAAAACTTATACTGAAGGTCAAAGAAAAAGTCTTTGAAAAGTTTGGGGACCTTTCTGAAATATGTCAGAGATGTTTTCAGCAGAAATCAGAGCAGCTGTTTGTTGTTTGTCACACAGTTTTTAGTTTTTAATCAGTTGTTTTTTTTAATTGAGGGCTGGATTTGGTCTTAGCTCTTAGCTTAGTTGAACCACCTTTAGCAGCAATAAGCTGAAGTAATCATTTTCTCTATGAGTTTATGATTCCTGCTTCGAGTCATTGAGGTTCGTGCACAGCTTTCTTAAGATCTGGACTCTGACCGAGCTGTTGCAGCACTGACTCTTTTCATTTTCAGTGGGTTTGTTGTCGATTTGCTGATGTGCTTGCGATCGTCGTCCTGTTCCATGACTCAGTTTCAGCCAAGCTTTAGCTGTCACACAGATGGCCTCACGCTGGACTCCAGCATACTTTGGTACACAGAGGAATTCATTACCAACCAAGTGACTGCAAGGTGCCCAAATCATCACCTCCCCACCACCTTGCTGACCCTTGGTATGAGGTGTTTGTGCTGATATGCTGTGATATGCTCCAGACATCATCATTTTGGTCCCGTCTGTCTAAAGGACGTAGTTCCATTAGTTTTGCGGTTTGTTCAGAAGCACCTTCTGTTCTTTTTAGAGAGAAGAGGCTTTCTGCTGGCAGCGCTTCCAAACAAGTCTTTTTCTAATTGTACCGTCATGAACTTTAATGTTTAACATGCTGACCGAGGCCTGTAGAGTTGGGTATTTTGCAGTTTACCTGATCATCACAGGGTCTGAACTCACAGTGAATTTGCTCATGGGAACACAGCTGAATGTTCCAGACCTGCAAATGTGGAAAACTTCTGCTTTTCACTGATGTACTCAGACTTTCTGATGATCATTTAATCAAATGCATCTGATTATCAACACCTGGCTACTATTTTGTTTTCCCATGACTGTAAAGAATCCTGTGAAAACTTTATATTCAACATGACTGTATGTAATTTGTTTCATAGTTTGAAAAATAATAACTGTTTTTATTAAAATGCTTTTTAACCTTGTGTTTTCAACTTAATGTTATGTTTCTTCTTTCGTGTTAAAATAATCATAATACAGCACTCTTGTATGCTATTAGTTAATTATATTATACGTATTTCACTTTGTTTTTAAGTTGCATCAGTATAAGATGATAAGATGTAAAACATATGTATATATATAAGTAGTCTCTATAAAATGTGACAGCACACAGATAAACAAAAACACCCAGATGTGGTTTGTTTGAGATGTGCATTAACCTGAGAGGTGGGATATGCAGAATGCTCCTTTATTAAAACTAGTATAATATTTACTTCTCTTTACCTCACCCTGGCAGCACACTTAGCCTGAATTTGGTGTATCTAGGCCCCTCGTAATTCCCTCTAGTGCTGGCACCCAGTTTTTTTTTTACTCTAAGTCATCATTGCTGATGACACTAACACTAACCTATTAGAAGATGTAGTTTGGACTTTGTAATCAGGGACAAAAATAAGAATTTTTTGACTAACACACATCAAAAACTATTGATTGTGTTCTTCCAAATCTCTCCCGTACTGGCTTCCCTTCATTGGCTCCCTGTTAAATCCAGAATTGAATTTAAAATCCAGCTCCTCACATACAAGGTCAAGAAATAATCAGACCCTGTCATATCTTCAAGGAAACATTGTCCCATTAGAGCACTTCACTCTGAGACTGCAGGCTTACTTGTTGTTCCGAGAATAATAAAAAGTAGAATGGGAGGCATTGAATTTTCAGGCCCCATCTCCCAGATTGGGTTCAGCAGACAGACACTATCTCTACTTTTAAGATTAGGCTTCAAGCTCTAATAGCAGAGGTCGCTGATGTCCACTCGGAGCCTCGGGTTCACCCTTTAATGACTAAATTAAATTTTGAACCGAGGCAGACCCTTACATGTTTACGTGTAACATCCACGTAACTTCTGTGTGGAGCCGGAGAGACCGCTGCTCCTACTGTGCTTTTTTTTTATGACTGTGCACACATAGAAACGTGCACACCACCAACCAGCCCTCAAACAGAATCTCAATCAGTGTATGAGTAATTGATTCTATTTGTCCTCCTGCCTGTGACAGCTGAATTGAGGATGGATGCCTCCCTGTGCACTGACAGGTGGACATCTCCAGACACCTTCAGTATTTTAATGCTTTACACTAGTCGTGATTGGACTGCAAGTCTGTGTGGTTTTATGTAGAAAAAAAAACATCAAATTAAAAAAAAACAATCTAAGTGAACTGTGCTCCTTTTACATAACGCATGCCCTGAATCTCCCACATCTCCATGGAGACAACATCACCGCAGCTGAGCCAGAACGAGGCTGTGCAGGAATGTCACTAACATGTAATCATGCCCCCCTTCTCGCTTTCTCGCTCTCCGTGTTTCCTCTGGGTGTCTCTCAACCCTTCTGCAGCACTGCGGACCGTGTTTACCTGCAGGTCTGAGCCGAGCAGCAGCCTCTTTGTCCTACAAAACAAACTTCACTGACATCGGTCACAGCCTCGGTCTGCCCGCGAGGCCAAACGCTCCTAACTTGGAGCTCCAGTATCAAAAACAGCCCGCTTCTCTCCTCCTTCTTCACCTCCTCTGCTTGTGTAACTCCTGTCTTGCCGCAGTGGAGGAAACCCCTCTCTCTTCTAGCTCTACGTCGCTTTGCCGCCTGTCCTTTTAAGGCATGGGGGATACCCGCCGTCACGGCCGGATGCTGCCCATATTTGGGCAGCTACGAAGCGGCGCGGCGGGGGGAATCCCTCGCGCCGGTGTCGACCAATAAGGCTCGGACGGGAGTTACCTAGGAGACGGAGAGTATAAAAGCGCAGAGAGCCGAGCATCCTCAGCATCTTCAGCATCCTCAGCCTCAGAGCGCGGACTAACCGACCCGCTCCGGATTAACCGCCGGATTATCGTTTTAAAGGGAATCCCCGGCAGCACGAGCCCAGCAGCTTCACGTTTTTACCGGATTTTTGTTTGTGATTCGTGTAAAAATGCTTCTGGAGCGCGAGGACAGCTTCATGTCGGAGTTTGAGGACGCGTGCAGCGCCTGGGTGGACAGCGTGGGGTCGAGCCTCAGCGACCCCGCGGACTCGGACGTGGGATCACCTTTCTGCCAAGGTGAGTGTGATAGAGCAGCTGTGCCAGATGTTTGCACCTGTGACTGATGTGTGATGAGGAGGCTGCCCGCTGATTATGCAATGACAGTAACGCCCCCTCCCTCCCTCTCTCTCTCTCTCTCTCTCTCTCCAGTTTTCTCTCCGGGCACCGACGCATCTGACTCAGATTTCTTCTCCGACTTCAGCGACTGCTCCTCGGACACACTCTCGCCCTCCCTCGGCTACACCAGCAGCTTCTTCGCGGAGCCGGAGGCGGCACCGGCGGGATTGAGCAGCACCGCGGACGCGATCCTCAGCATGATCACGGAGATCGTGGGAATCTGCACAGAGATGGAGCAGCAGCAGCAGCAGCCCGCCACCACCTCTGCAGCCTCCACCTTCGCCCCAGCACCCGTCCCGGACCTCCCTCCAACCCTGCCTGCCGCCCAGCAGGTGCCCTCCACCGCTGCTTCCCTGCCAGCTGTGGTCAAGAGCGAGTTTGTGGCTTCCAGCTGCGGCAGCGGGTGTGCGCCGCTCTCCACAGCCGGGAACGACGCGCTGTACCCGGCCAGCGCGGACACGCTCCTGCCGCTGTCAGCTCTGGAGCAACAAGTGGATGTGGCGGATCTCATCGACTCGCTGTTGAGCGACGCCGCGCAGGGCGAGCTGAAGCCCCCATGCGAGGTGAAGCAGGAGCCGCTGGGGCTGGAGGACTGGCTTAAGAGCCTGTCCGCCGCTCCCGTTACCGGGGGAGATTCCGGCAGCTACGTCATCAGCAGACCGCCGATAAAGACGGAGCTCGTGCAAAGCGGGAGCGACCTCCACTGCGCCTCCTCCTCCCTCCCCTCCACCCTCGACTCCCAGCTGCTCTCCTCCCTTCTGCAGGGCGTGTTCCCGATAGTCAACATCGGCGGCGTGCACGCGGCAGCAGCCCCCAAGCTGTCGCGTGGAGGCAGGCGAGCCCCCGCGAAGGGAGGGCCGAAGGCGAAGCCGTTCCCGTGCTCCGTGCAGGGCTGCGAGCGTCGCTTCTCGCGCTCCGACGAGCTCAACAGGCACGTGCGCATCCACACGGGACAGAAGCCGTTCCAGTGCACCATTTGCGCGCGCAGCTTCAGCCGCAGCGACCACCTGACCACGCACACGCGCACGCACACCGGGGAGAAGCCCTTCTCCTGCGACGTGTGCGGCAAGAGGTTCGCGCGCAGCGACGAGAGGAAGAGGCACGGGCGCGTGCACGTCAAGCAGCAGCTGCGCGCGCAGATGATGGCCGCCTACTCCCTGGCCCTGAACGCGCCTGGCGTCTAAAAGAAAGAACAACAGCGCACGAGCTCGCTCAGAGCTTCAGGATTTGAACCGTGAACCGGAAAGCGTCTGAGACACCTTTCCACGTGACGTCACACCGTGGGCGATTTTTGCTGGACCCGGAAGAGGAGGAGGACGTGGCAGGTGTTTACAGGTTTTCGGGGGACTGCGAAGTGCAAGTTTTGGCTCCTCTCAGGGCGCATGCGCAAGCGCTGTCCTGCATTGGACTGTGAGCAGGGCCGCACAGGAGAGGGCTGTACCGCAGGTGCCACTGCTGTGACGTGTTTCCTGTCTGCGCTCGCCTGTCTGTGGACTATGGTGGACTGTAAAGGAGCAGCCCGCTGCCCGCTGGGAGGTTTCTCCTGTAAAATACCAACCTGTGACTTTTCTGCATGAGGACGTGAAGAAATGTAGACGTCAGAATGTCGTGCTTTGTTTTGACTGCTATTTTTATGTGAACATCTTTATATTCGAGAAGTTCTATGTTTGTAAGATAGCTCTATTTTTCTAAATGGCTCGTCTACCTCTTCGTGTTTACAATCAGAGTGTATATATTTCTAAAGATGAATGTGCTGCGATGTCACTCTTTCTTTTCTATGGGACCGATTATAAAACCACCGCCCGCGTCTTTGGGCGCTGACTGAACTTTCTATTACTGCTGGTGCAGGTCTGAGCTGCACCGGTGCATCGTGGTGTTTGTAGTGTGACGGTGAAAAAAAAACAGAACATACACCAGCTCAGTGAGAGCTGAGCACCGAGTAGCACACATGGCTGTGCGGGTTTACTGTTCCCTCGTTCTGCATGGAGGCTGCTGTCGCTGTCAATAAACAAACAAACAAAGAGTGAGCGAGTCCGACTGATTCTTCTGCTGCTTCATAACACATCCCACAGGCTAGCTCTCATTTATAAAAGCAGGGTAACACAGAAACACTTCAATACTGAAAGTAAATTAAAACTATTCTTTATTAAAGTGTTAATGCTACAGCCCACTGCTGATCCTGTCCTATCCTATCCCATGGTGTTGGAAGAATACTCTAAAGGCACTGGTAGTGATATGAGGTGTGATTTGACCTCCACCCACTCACCAAGGCAGACACCCCTGATCTCAACCTCACCTTCTTTAATTATATTTAATTATTACTAATTTAAAACGAAGGTTGAGCTTCAGCCTGGCCCTTCTATGTTTAACAGGCAGTTGTTCCTCCATTGTTCTGCTGTATCTGCATTTTTAAGGGTTATTAGCAGCCACATAATACGACTAAGTACCAAAAATTCACAATTCACAACACTTAAATTGTAATTATTAGCAGCTACATTATAAGGTGGGACCAAATTATCACCCTCATCTTCCTCATGACTTATCTACGCATCATCACTTCAGTCGTTCTCGGGTTTCTCCAGATTTCCCTGTTTTCCGTGCATCAACAGGTTTCTGTTGCCAACACTTTTTTTGAACAGTGAAGGTCATGTTGCTATGGGAACAGCAGTTTTACCCAGTCTTATTCTCCCCCCACACACACACTCGTTTTCATTTCTTAGTGAGGACATCTCATTGACAAAATGCTTTCCCTAGCCGCTTAACCTCTTAACCCTCAGCCTAAACCTAATCATAACCTAATTGTAACCCTGACACTAAAACCAGACGCACGTGTTTGCTTTCAGAGATCTTTGGCCTCCACCGCAAACTAAAGAGGATCAAAGCTTTTCCTAAAGGCCGCAGGATTCTGGCGCCCTCCAGTGGCCACCACATCATCACAGAAGGAGGAAAATAACACGCATGCACAAAGAAGGTGTCACAGAAAATGTCTTTTACACAGAGTGTAACACAGGGACCGACTAACATCCACAAACCTGTGGTCTCGCTCTGTGGTCGGTGACAGGTCATATAGGCTGTACAGGGAACAAACTGTGAGAGGGGGGCATTTGGTGTTTTTCCACATTTACTTACTATGTGAGTCCAGTTTGAGCTCAGGTAGACTGGATCAGTAAAATCTATTCATAATATTCTAGATGTGACTGATGATGAAATTTCAACATGACTACAGATTACAGGCACAAAGCTTCACACGGAGGGAGGGGTGGGGGGGGACTAAATGAGGTGATTCAAACGTCTTCATCCAGCGGGACTGTTCTGTGTTTGACAGCCTAATCAATGAATCAGTTCAACTGGGAAAACAGAGATGTCTTAAGTGATTCTTTCTGCTTGTGTTTAGGGTTAAAGGTCAGACACGCTGTCGAGGAAGTGGCTGTCCTCGGTGGTGTTATTACAGTGAAATCTGGGTAGTGATGATGATGATGGCAGGCTGCTGCTTATGTATAACACACAGACATTTATTAAAAGAGGCACGAAGCCCATACTGTCATCTCTGTGGTATGAAAGGTTCCCCTGGACAATGGGAACACCAGCAGTGTCAGGGCAATCTGGGAGAATATTTCGACCTGTTGGTGAAGCCAAATGTGTTCATTATAAAATAAACACTCTGTGTCACTGCCCTCCGCCTACATTACACAAATGAATTGAATTAAGCGTGCTTCATGGGAGTGTTTCAAAGTTGTTGTTTTTCTTGCTCTGTGGAGAGATGTTTTGGATTGCACGTGTCTCCTTGGTTACAGGGATGAAGAAGTCTGTAAAGGGTGGGGGGGCTGATGGTTGTTCCGGGCTCAGTAAAAATGTGGGCTGAACGCCGTGAGAATGACACAGTTTCCTTGACTTCCAAAGACACAGTGAAGCCCGCACAGTGGATGTGTGATAAATTAATATCACATTATGTATAAATGCCCTCGCGCGCTTCACTGTGTGTTCATGCTTTTATGTCCAATTCAGCCAAATCTGAAGGATAAAAACACAAATGTGTGAAACCAGAGAGCCTCAGCAATCATGGCCCACATCACGCGCTCTTTACGTCAGCAACTGCACGCACACACGCGCACACATGCGCGCGGTCCGTGTGCAGTGCTACTGCTGCTGCACGAGGAAACGTGGTCGGTACCGGGCTCATGGACTGATAGATCCGAGGAGAACCGGGAAACCATGGCAACGGGATTTGGGGACTGAGTGACGAAGGCGGCGGATAAGGGTGGGTTCAGGCAGCGCGAGGACCAAACATCCGCGGATCGATAATCACAGGTGAACCGTGTGTGTGTGCGCGTGTGTGTGTGTGTGTGTTGCACAGCAGCTGCCATCACTCTCGCTATTTCAGTAAAAAACCGAAGAGCAGCTCGTTCTCCCAGCTGCAGGCAGATGTTCCAATAATCAATAATCAGTTTCTGTTCGTGAGACTTTCACATTCTGCTCGTGTAATAACTGTGAATGAGCCCACAGCTGTAATTCCACAGCTGGACAGTGGGTGGGTCGATTAATCAGTGAAATCCTGTTCAGTGTTCATACTTTATGCTGCACGTGATTCGACCATCGCACTCAGCCACACTTTGATTTGTGCTCGATTTCACATCATTGCTCTCATTTTTAAATACTTAAAGTTTTCTAAACTTGTCAAAACTTGAACTTTTCCAAAATAGCTCCGACCAGTCTGTCATTTTTAAGTATTTTTTTTCTAAAAGGTTTGATTCTACATCATTTTTAGTATGTTTATATTTTAATAAATGTTCTTGATAAGATTTTATTTTGCATATTTTCACTTTTAAACCATCAAAATTTGTGTTTTGAGTTGAATTTCGAGTTTCTCTTTCATCATTTTCACTTTTTTCTTACATCAGTAACAATATTTGCATTTTATTAATTTTTCATCTCATTTTACTGTTTTTTTTTGTTTTCTTTGAAATGTCTTGACTTTATTTGATATTTTGACTTTTCTTTGTAATGTAAATATTATTTTATTCATATTTTATTTAATTTGACTGTTTTGCTTACATTTTCACCTATTAATTTAAAAGTTTTAAGTTTTAATTTTCCAATTTTCCATAATTTTCCTCTTTGGTGACATAATTTAGACTTTTATGTCAAAATATCTCAAAATTCACTTGTTTCTCACTTTTAGTGGTTAGTACTTAAACGTATAATTTTCATCTTGTTATGTTTTCTTTTGAAAAATTTTGCCGTACATGTAAAGTTTTAATTTTTCTGATCACTTTTACTTTTCTATCTCATGATTTTGATTTGGAAAGTCAAATTTTGGGGTTTGTTAAGCTGGTGTTAGTCTGAGTGACGTAAATTTCATCATCAAAGGCCTTCACACCAATTTGTTTGTAAGTGTAGGGACATTCAGTAACTGCATAACTCCCTTAAATCAAATATAAAAACTGAACATTTCAGTCTCCAAACATTGAACGCGCACATTTGTGCTGCTTGAAGGACAAATCTGCTCTTCTTCTATATTTGTATTAGCTCTCGAGCGTGTTAGTGTCCTGCAGCAGCACCTCGCCGTAGTCCTTACCAAATAAAAACTCTTAAATGAAGCAGGGAGGGCATGGAAAGAGGAAAAGGAGGCTGAAGTAGGCGAACACAGAGACTCCACGCCCCAGACGGTCCTTTCTTCCTGCTCATCCATGCGTATTTAAATTCCTCTGCACGGGTCTGAGCAGCGGCGTGGAAGATTGCTGCCTCACAGAAACAAACACACACATGCGCCCCACTAACATCAGACCCAAAAGCTCGCCACAGGACACGGACACGCATGTGACGCTCCAGCACGGATCCGGCTTATCTGTGAAGAATGAATCAAACACACGTGTTCTTCTGTTTGTAATGTTCAGGTCTGAGCCTCGTTACATCTTCATCTGCACAGAATCAATTATGTAGAGCTAACACGTACGCGCTCTGACCCAGTTTTCACTCCGCTTTACTCTGCCTGTTTCTTCGTCTACTCTTACTATCTCTGCTGCAGTCTCTTTGTTGTTCTCTAATGAGCTCATATTTTATCTTCCAGGTCTGCTGCTTCCCCGTGAATCATGTCTTCCTCCTCGTCTTCCTCCTCTTCCTCGGAGCTGCCCTACTTCTGTCCTCGCTGCGGTGACGGGTTTCGGTTCTCATCTGTACCTGAGCTCCGGACGCACCTGGTCAGCCAACACACCTATGAGACCCTGCTGGTGCTCTCCCAGGTAACCAATCAAATGATAATTTTCATCACTGGTTAACTGCTACACAAAGAATTTGGCCTCATGGAAACTATTGGAGTTTGGACACATAATAATGGATCTGATTGGGAAATCTGTCTGACATCACCCGATGAATATGAAATGGATGGAAAGCAGCTATACGGAGCTACAGAGACTCATTAGTCACTCTACATTAAAACAATGTTGTCTGAACGGACAAGTCCTGTCCGTTCTGATTGTAATAATTTAAAATAAAAATAAATAAGTGGACCACTATAGCAAAAGGTCCACTTGGGAAAGTAAATCTGTTGGGCATTTTTCTTGGCCTTCAGACAATAGTTGTGATTTCTACAGTGCCGGACAGGAGATGTTGTCGGTTTCCTTTTTCAGCCTCTCAGATTTAAGATTTTCTCTTTTTCTGTTTTCATCACTGTAAAAACTGGACCTCTGAATATCCGCCGGTTTGACACCTGCTGGTAATGAAGCTAGCCAACTAAGAGCAAGAGCAAACATAAATAAAGTAAATTCCCAGCATAATCTGCTCGGTCATAACTGATCATGCTAGGACTGCAAAAATGAAACCATAGATTGATGGATGTTCATACCGTTTGCACACAGAAGTGAGGTCACGTCAGACCTTAGAAAGTGAGAAAAACTGATCAGATTATTGTAAAGAGGAAAATAAGTGGCTGTGTCTGACAGTTAATCTGGTTAGTGCATGGTTTGTGACTAGACAGCCACAAACACAGGCTTGTATTTTATTTATTTTTTAATAATGAAGACTCTTAAACTGTTTACATTTATGTGAATTCTGTCTGATGCAAGCATCGCCTCTCTGATCCTCATGTTGGCATCACAAACTCAGGGATGTAACTAATATTGTGAGTTTGAGACACCCATGAAATTTACGCCAGTGTTAGAGTTTTCTTCCCATTAATTTCATTAAGAATATTTTAGATCTTTGTATTCTGAAAGCGTTGTAGGGGAGATTTGTGAATGAACGACAGCAGCAAGAGTGAAAGGAAGATTTGGTTTTGAGACCCGCTGTGACGTACGGTTGGGGATGTGGGCACTAAAAAAAAGACAGGAAGCCAAGCTAAGGATGTTAAGATTTTAACTGGGAGTGATGGACGAGATTAGAGATGTGTATATCAAAGGAGCAGGTCAGATGGAGCAGTGTGGAGAGGCGAGGCTGAGATGGTTTGACATGTGCAGACGAGGCGATGGTGGATATACTGGAAAAAAAGACGTTGAAGATAGAGCTTCCAGATGACAATAACCTCTGTTTGACTTCATGTTTCACCAAAAGATCAATGAAAACACTTAATTCTAACTGGCAAGTGTTTATGTGCGTGAGGCATTAACCTCTCCAGCAAAGACGATCCAGATCTTCCACCTGTAATTATTTAATTTTCTTTAATGTCACCGGCCCTTGAACTGCGTTACTAATGCCAGCATTAACTTCATCTTAATGTTTCAGGCTCGGGTCAGAAGCTCCAGAGCTGGTTCTCTCCTCCCACTCCCTAGCTCAGTATCCCAAAGCCAGAGCTCTTCTCTGGACATGGAACATCAAAGCCTGCCCCTTCCACTGGCCTGCTTGGATCTCGCCTCATCGTCTGCCTCCGTCCAACTGCTCAGGGAGATGTTCGGTGCTTCGGATTGTCCTCTGCCTTCCTCTACGGTACATTCAGAGGGCCCCTCCACCGCTCTGGCCCTTCCTGGATCTGTGGATCTTCTTGCTGGGAAGAACCTCGGCGAGGTGGGGGTCCAGCTGGGCTTGGTGGAGATTGGGCTGGAGGAGCGACTGGGGCTCGGGCTGGATCATAAAATCGCCCGGACGTTCGCAGAGGTTGAGGAGAGGGTGAACCGACGCATGGGCCGACTGAAAGTGGAGCTACAGAGGAGAGAGAGAGAGCTACAGCGGGCGAGGAAAGACAAGGAACGACTCAGGAGTGAGAAACAGGAAGTGGAAGAGAAAGCGGCGTACCTGTCCCGACAGGTGGGTGGGGCTTTAAGCAATGTTTTAAACATGATTTTGAAGTCACTGTATATTCACTGTTTGATTTTTGTATTCCTGCAGGTCTCAGCTGCCACAGAGATGATGGAGAAATTAAAGAAAGATCTAACAGGGAAAGAGAAGGAGCTGAGCGAACGACAACAGTCAGTATCTGGAAGTTTACTGGATAAAACAGTGTTTTCAGGATTTATTTTCCATGTTTTTCATGGAACAAACGAGACATTATTTTTTTACCACTGTTTAAAAAAATATGTCAACATGACCTCATAAAGTTTTCGTCATTGCACAATTGTTATGATTGGCCACTTTTCTCTGTCAGACCATATACTAGCCACCACAGTAACAATGATGAAAACGTTAACATGCTCACATATTTTTTTTTAAACAGTGAGGGGAAAAAAAGAAAAACAGGTTTTACAATTTTTAACTTGCTTTGTAAATAGACTGGTTTGAAAAGACTAAGCAGCAGTTTAGGGCTGCAGTTCCACTATTGTCCACTTGGGGCAGGGTGTAAAAGTGAGTGAGTGTCCATAGACTTCCATGTTAAATTTTCCAGCTTTACAGCAGAAATAAACATGTCTACAGCCTGCTACAAAACCAGTTTCACTCTCTGTAGCTTATTTCCCCCTTTATAAAAACTGCTGTGGGTTTGGATTTGTTTATATCACACCTGTTTATGTTGTATTAAAGACTAAAGTTTGGAGTCCCTTTGGATTCTGGACCAATGGACCATGTTTTTGTAGTCAGAGCACTTTTAATGCAGCTGTCTGACAAATATCGTGGCTTGCTGTGTGGCTCATGGTACTAACAGACCGTCTGGGATGTTTTTACTTTTGGATCAGTTTTATGGATAAAGCTCCAAAAGGCAACATAGTCTATAATTACAAATAGTGACTGTATGTATTCAAAATGGGCAAAAAGAGGACAAGTTCCAGTGCTTTGAGCTGAGTCGCATAGAAATGGTGTTTACGTAGCACCTATTTGTACTCAATTTGAGGACTCAAAGCAGTCCCTACTATAAATCTCATTCACCTAAGTGCTTTTTATCTAACCTCCACATGCACACTGCAAAAGCTCAAAGATCCTTCGACATATGAACTGCATGACCTGCGACCTTCTGATTGGTAGATGACCCACTTTAACACCTGAGCTACACTTCCTGCTTGACAGTCAAGCATTGGATGGATGGATGTAAAGATTCAAAACACAAATTTATGAAACCATTGTGACCTAAGCCTACCAATAATATAGTTATCACCAATAAAATGACCAAAACGTCCATAAATTCTTGTGAAAATGATAGAAAACAGTCACTTCTTCTTAGTGTAGCGCTTACCTAAATGTTATCAAGCTTTAAAGTTTCCTTTGGTACTACAGTCATCCAGTAATAAATCTACAAGCACTGCAGGCAGGAACTGCTGAGGTTGTTTTTGGCTAATTTTACTCAGCCCCCAGTGGCAAACTTGAACTCTGATGTAGAATCTAAGGGAAGCATGTGGAGGTGAATGGGGTCAGATTTAAATACCAAGTAGGTAATGTGCACTCCAAATGGATGAGGAGAAGTGCTTTGGGCGTTAAAATCTTCTGCAATCGTCTCCTCTGGCAGCAGTAGATGCAGTGTGGCAGAATTTGTCGTGTGGTCAGTTTTTGTTTGTGGAAAACGAATCACTAATAGGAGAAGCAAACAGCATGTAATGTAATATCATGAAACTACAGAGCACAGAAACACGGTGCACAGGCAGAGGGCACGTCATGTTTAATCTGCCTCACTCTCTCACACACACATGCGCGCGCACACACACACACACACACACTCTGCTGTGGTCTGCTGGGATGATAGATGTAAGATGACAACGAGGCAGAGCAGCCCGAGGGTGTGTGTTTCTGTGAGGTCGCTCGGTTTGTTTTGCATGTTTTTCGTACCGTTGTTTCTTTCACGTTGACATATATAACTCTACTTTATTTATTTATCTTATTTAATTTATTTATGCTGTGCCACTGAATAATGTGTACATTCTGAACTGTGTGTGTTTGCAGGGAGATGGTGGACATTGAGCATTTTTTGAGGGAGACGGCAGAGAAAGAGGCCGAGGCCAAATCCAAGCTGCAGGTGATGCAGCAGATTTTCTATTGTTGGTTCTATTGTAATTCAATCGGTGGTTTATTTTGTTTTCTTTGACGAGAGAAATGGCTGAGGTTAATCTGACCCAGCTCACGCAGGGGAACCAAGATGAGGCTGTTATTTACACAAGAAACTATGTATGGGGAGGGGGGCAAGCATGCAGCATGTGCACATGTCTTTAAAATAATCTCTTCTTTGTCATTCAAAATGGTTAAATTTAACTTTTTTTTTTAACTTAACCTTTTCCTCCCACATAGTTTGGTTAGATTTTTAGATTAGCGATTGGGCCAAAATCATAGCATGGCGGCGCACACGGAGGGCAAACAGGGAATTGACACGGGATCAGATAAGAGTGCATAGACACAGGGCTTATTGAAAATAGTGAAACTAATGGGAGCAGAGTGAACAATTATAAAGGAAGGAAAACCACAAGACATTCACAAAAATACCCAAAATACTCAATCTAAGAAACTCAAAAGTGACTCATCAGACATGAACCCTGCCTTGTTTCCCTCGTCCTCTTCCCCTCCTCAGCCACCTTCTACAACACCTCACCCAGAAGTGTCCCCGGAGGCATCCGAGTCAAAGGCTAAATCATTGTGGAGGAACAGCGGCTCTACTAAGAGTACCAACCAAACGGCAGAGATCCTAAACCTTGTTCTTTTGTACACTACCCAGAGTCTGTGGCCACATGTGAGGGTGGGAATGTAAATCAACGGCTTCACTTTAACGTTCAGCTCTCTTTTCACCACATCAGACTGGGATGGCATCTGCATCATTGCAATGCCATACCAGTCCATTTATCAGTCTCCTGCTAATTTCTTCTCTCACCCATTAACAAGACCCCGAGATACTTGAACTTCTCCAGTTGGGGTAGCGACTCATTCCCAACCTTGAGTGGCAACTCCATCTGTTTTTACAGCTAGGAACTTTGGCCTCAGACTTGGAGGTCCAAATTCTCGCCCATGCTGGAGCTCATTGCTCAATAAAGCCCACAGAACCAGATTATCCAGAAATGCCCTGGTGGAGTCCAAAACCCACCGAGCACAAGTCTGTTTTATTGCCTTGGGCAAACTCCCACATATTCTTGAATATCCTTGAGAGGATAAAGAGCTGGTCTAGTGCTTCTTGACTAGGATGAAAATCTCATTGTTCTTCCTGAATTGTAACTAAAGGACAGCCTCTCTTCTCCAGGATATTGGCTGCTGGCAATGCTAAGGACTGTGAAGTTGGAATACAGCAAAAATTACATATTCCATTCAATTCAGTTTTCTTTAGTCATGTCTTGGTGCTTCATAGTGTAAGAGAACCTCTTACAACTTTATGTTAGTTCATGATTGTGGGGTCAGTTAGCAGCTCCTCTCAAAAACCTTCGATATTCAGATAGAAAACGTACAGAAGTCGGCAAATCAGATAAAATCTTTCTGTCATTGTGCTTTGTTTGATTACAGATGTTTATCGAGACGCTGCTGGAGCGAGCCGATCATGCAGAGAGACGGCTGCTGATGCTCGGCTCGCACGAACATCGTAACCTCTTCCCAGACAGTGACGGGTATGCGTACGGTGAGCCCTATGTGCTCACGGAGGCTTACAAACCTGCACGGAGCAGAGGAGGACGCAGTCTGGATGGCAGCACTGATGACATCATTGCAAATAAGATACAGGAAACCATTGGAAACAGGGTGGGAAATACAAACAAACATCTTTGATTAAGATATTCATGAGAGTATGTACTGTCTAGAGCAGGGGTGTCCAACTCCAGGCCGCAAGGGCCGGTGTCCTGCAGGTTTAGATGTGTCCTTGATCCAACACAGCTTATTTAAATGGTTAAATTACCTCCTCAACATGTCTTGAAGTTCTCCAGAGGCCTGGTAATGAACTAATCGTTTGATTCAGGTGTGTTGACCCAGGGTGATGTCTAAAACCTGCAGGACACCGGCCCTTGGGGCCTGGAGTTGGACACCCCTGGTCTAGAGAGAGATGTAGAACCTGGAATTTAAGTCTCAGTGAACATTTCCTCCTCCTCTTCCAGAGGAGTTATAGTGTGTCGAGCTCCTACAGGCTGGGAGAGCAGCTGCATGGCCACCATCACTACAGGTACCTGAAAACACCTGGTTCGGTCAAAGAGTTTAGTTTCAGCAAAACGCTGATGCTTCCTGTCGGTTTCTGTCCGCAAGCGGTCTCGCTGGACGAATGCGGACCTCGTCTCTGGGTTCGGGGGGTTGGAACTGCGAGGCGGCATCAACCCATCTCCATGCGCATCTCTATGCGCCACCCTGGACTCAGCGAGAGAGAGGAGAAGGAGGAGAAGATGGGAGGAGGGAGAGGTTCTGGTATGCAGATGTATATTTTGTAATTTAACTTGGAACAGAGCTTCAAATTTTAAAGAGCAAGTCTTTTTTTCTGCTGTGATTTCAGGGCTGTGGAAGAGGGATGGGGGAGAACGTGGAACAAAAGAAACTTTCGTCACCATAGCACCGAGGAGGAAGACGAGGAGGAAGACGAGGAAGAGGAGGGACTGTGGACGAGTGCTGAGATGAGGAGACTCGTCTTTGCCAGGACACACACATCTGGATCAGGTAAATAATTTCTGCTCATCGTTCCCGTCGTCCTTCTTTTCCCTCTGACTGTTACAGGCAGCTTTAATGCAACGCTTCCTGTGGCTTCTTCACAATAAAAGCTTCTGCCTTCTCATTAATCTGCTCTCCTGACCCAGATACTCCCTCCTCCCTCCGCTCCACACCCTCCCGTTGCTTTGGTGACAGACAGCTGGTAGCAGACACCCTGAGGCTGAGGGCGGGCCTTTTTTGCATCTTCCCATATTTGGATGTGCACTCTTTGCTGCGTGCAGCTGAGGTGTGCTCTGATTGGCGGTTGGTAGCAAGGCACCCTGCTGTTTGGACACACCTCCAGCTGGAGAACGCCAGAGTGTCTACAGAGGTATTGATGCCCTTATTTTTTTTCAAATAGTTACTAATGTCATCATCTCCTAGCTGCATCTCGTAGACATGTGGCTGCTGACCATGTAAAATTTAACTCGTCTGCCATTTTGGACATGTGACAGTCATGGTGACTGTCACATGTCCCACTCACACAGGTTTAGAAACTAGTCAGTGACCCCCTGGCAACCAATGGTTTCTAGGGGATAATGTGTATTGTGCATGTTGGTAAAAACCTATATGTGATGGCTTTGGTCACTAGCAGATCGCCACGGTCGCCTTGACTTTGCATGAAAGATGGCGACTGGTGAACTAGTGAAACTGAAAACTGCAACACTTTATCTTTTCAGTTTGGGTATTTCTACCCAAACGTAAGCTGGGCTGGTTGGTTCTTTATTTGACTTTATACTTGAAATTTGGTTCCTTCTATAATTTTAGCCTTGAGATACAAGATGGAGCATAGTAGCTTTAACAGAAAGATAAAAGAAAGATGCAGCATCTTTACAAAGCAAACACACAAAGTGGTTGCTTTTTAGCGCAGTTTTAAAATTGCTGTTAATAAAGTGTTAACAGATAGAAACCTTCATATTATATTTAATAAACAGCATTTGGCATTTAAGATGTGTTTCTTTGTGTGTATTGTGTAGTTCCTGACGACGCTGTCACAGTGGTGCACTCAAACTCAGTCTGTGCTGCTCAGCAACCTGAAGCCTCGAAGTCGTCGAGCCAACGAGACGCGAGAGGATTACCACAGAAACATACGGTAAAATAATCTCACAAAGGTTTGTCCTTCTGTACGTCTGAGGGCCTTGGTTGTAGCCCAAGCATAGTTTAAGTCCTTAATGTTACTGACCAGCCAAAATGTCCAGACGGTCATGATTTAAACCACTGAGTGAAGCCCTCATTCAAACCTAAATATTTACATTATGAGGATTAATTTTTTTTCCTCCACAGTGTGATTGTGTGAGCTGCATCCCCACAAAATCAAAAATCCAAGCGCGCGCGCGCGCACACACACACACACACACACACACACACACACACACACCGCTCCCAG
>VOQK01033114.1:18645-39537 GCA_015052645.1 Benitochromis conjunctus
TATCACATGTGACCACGTCTGATGCAGCTGTGGTGCTTTTAATAATGCTACGACACTTCCGAAAAGGCTTTGCTACTGAAAAGGACGTACTTTGGCTACCACTTGTAGATACTCGAAAGTACATCAGTTACATGGACCTGAATAATTTCAATCAGCTACAAAAAGTTAAAGATGTATTCTTACAGTGACAGTTATGACTGAGATAATCTGCCAAAACAACTCACAATATAACTTACTTATGGAGATTGTTTTGAATCTGTTCCTCATCCATCCACATGAGTAACATCTGAGAAGAAAGACCAAAACATAAAACTTAGAAAATCTATAAATCTAAGAGCCTTTCCTAACGCTTAGCACGACCAAACCCACTGCTCTAGACGGGCATTAAAATGACACAATTAGATTTACAGAAGTGACACTCAGTTGAAATGGTGGCTTCTTCTAAATATGGACATTTTTATTTTACAGACCGCAGATGCAGCTGTTAATTTGAATATATATTTTTAAAATGCGGTGCAGCTGTACCATCCAAACAGAGAGCCTTTCTATAACTGAAGATTTAAAGAAAAACACCCAAATAAACAGACAAAGAGAAAAATGAAAGCAAATGTTTGATTTAACTGCAACCTGTGGTTAGAGTCAAATGTGGAAGTGTGATTTGTATACCTGAGAAAGTGATTTAGTATCTTGATAAGAAATCATGTGACTTCTGTGTTACATTTAGCCATTTCTTTTCTACTGTACTCCACTCTACCTACTTTTTTATTGTATGTAAATACAATTATAGAATATCTATCTATCTAGATATCCCAGAGCAACCTAGACATAATCTAGATGAAATGAAACAAACACATCATGTAAGTCGATTTTTGGTAGCACCAAAAGGCGCATACTGTACAAAGTAGCAATGAAACACGTCTGCCAATATTACACCGTTCAATGCTTAAAAGTGAAACAGATCAGGTAGCTTTCGCCTGGACAATAAAAAGCTGCACTTACCACAAAAATCAAACAAACATCTTGACAAGCTCACACCAGCAGGTTTATGAAGCCAAATGGAGCTCATGAAGATGTCAGAATACTCAGCTCTCACGGCCAAAACAGGGAAGTGAATACTTTCTCTTTGAATTTGACTGTGATGGTGGCGAGACAGGAGAGGCTGTAAAGCCCCCTTCACTTCCTGTGTCGCCCGTGCGTTATAGTTTCTGCTCTTTTTTAGATTCCTTTACACTGTCTGCGTGGTTGGAACAGAAAAGGACTACAGCTTTCCACAGTCTGCAATTACACCCCCTTAAAGAAAATGATGTGCCATTAGAAGTGGGAGTGTGTTTGGCAGGCAGAGAGATGGCAGATTTAGGGCGAGTTATTGATTGGAAAAGTGGGGTCTGTCACAGCACATTAGTTCTCAGGGGAGTAATCCACAGCAGGTTGCTGCGAGAAGCATCTGCTGCTGGAGAGAAGTAATTAAAAACAGGATGTTGAGGCAGTTGCCATATAAACAGGAAATAAGACGGTGGTAATAGACACTTCACGCTGATGCTGGGAGATGGTTTTACACCACATCGGCTTAATGGATGCAAAGCGCATAGCTCAGGTGAAACGCTCAAGGTCAGCGTGGACCCGGATTGAATACAGATTAATGCGTCTGATTAATGTGTGTGTGTGTGTAAAATGGTAAAAACTATCAACTGGGACGTTTGACTCAAAGAACTTTGTGAGAACAAAACTTCTTCTCTTCACGTCCCCGCTCGCTGATTCGCCGGGCTTAAAATAGACCGTTTCCATCACTCACCACAGGGTTTTTTGGCGACTCCGACGAAAGGTTTTATATGTTGCCCCGATGCACATTCATAATTGTGTCGTGCAGATTTGTCAGCTTTGATGCTAAACTTCTTTTTATTGTCAGTGTGTGTGTGTGTGTGTGTGTGTGTTTAGTATTGCATTTTGATCACAGCTCATTCAGTCTAATTCTTATTCCTGGGAAATAATTATCTATCGGCTTGTCCTCTTGATGTGTCTTAAAAAAATCTCGCACCAGATGGTACTTTGTGTTCATTGCAATATGTTGTTATGACAACAGTCTGTGTGATGTTTTCCTCTCTTTGATACTTGTCATGTGGTTGCGTCAATAATCAACTCTATAGTACATGTTTAATTATTCACCTGTATAAGTAACAAGGAGTGTATTTATGCTTTCTCTATACAGATATCCAGACATCAACTGTCTCTCTCCCCTCTCTCTCTTTTAAACTATCTACTTTATACTGTGCCATTTTTTTTTTGTAAAAGCATAAAAGTAATCTTTCAATAAAAAGATTATTAGATCCTCTTTTGTAGCTTACGTCTACATTTAGAATTGATATATGACTCCTCTGAGAAGCACATTTTATTTGGTTAATCGCCACCTCTCTTACGCTGTTTAACACTGCCCTCTAGGGGCTGAAAAGAAGTACTACAACACACCCAGCCTGTGGCTTATTTTTACATTAAAGACAACATTATACCAGCGTCACAGTTTATTTGTAGTAATTGCTTTATAAATTTAAGGATTTGCAAACTCAATATTTGTTCAGAGTTGAAGTGTTTTGTTCATAAACCTTGTGAAAAGGTTCTGGATTTGACCAGATGAGTTAGCTGCACTGTGGTGCAGTGGTTAGCAGTGACAGCTCATACCAACAATGATGTACTTTATCAGCTGATGAGTGTAAATGTGAGAGTGAATTATGGTTTGTCTCAACCCTGTCCAAGAAGCACTCCCACGTGCTCACTTTCATCACCAGGCCCCCATCTTTCAGACACACTGCAGTGAGCTAAAAGGCCCGGGGTGGGACTCCCTGCTTCACTTTTGGTGACCTTTGGTGTTTCTCATTTTCACACTCATTAAACACTAATGAAGCTTGACTCATATAAAGGTAATGTTTGTAATCATAAAAAAAAAAAAAAATCCATAAGAGTTTATAAAATGTTACTTGTGCCGGTTTCATTAGAATATTTTTGTTATTACACACACATGTAATTCAATTTCTAATCCATAAAATAATTATTTTACGTCGCAACAAAATGTGACAAAGTAACATAGACTCAACTAATTATAAATGATTAGTTGATATCAATCATCGTGGAGTCTATCCTAGCCATCGCTGGGTGAGAGGCAGGATAGTGTGCGCATGTTGCACGCCAACGACAGCGCTAACACAGAGTAAGAGAATCATTTACACTTAAATTCACACCTACAGTATGGCCACCACCATGCAGCACCATGCTGCAGCTTAAGTTTAATTAAGTACCCATCCATTACCTGTCAATTTTCCATTTATCAGTGGGGATTATTATAAAGGTTTATCTCAACAACCTCCATATTTAAAAATATCTGAATGCATGTATGGCCATGATTCTGACATGATGCTGCCAGCCCCTCGGAGAAATATAAAGTGACACAAACAAAGCATGATGAAGCAGCTGGCAATTATATGTGTGAAATACAGTTTTTATTGTAAACAACCAAACCACACTATCATCAAGAGACATGTTCCCGTTAAACTAAACGTACAAATATAACAGCGTCAGAATGCACATATGTAAATAGATACACTATTGTGGCTCATACTTAACTGTTATGCACATGCAAAGATTTTTTGATACCATAATTTGACCTATAAAGAAATGAGCACTAAAACAGATATGCTTTAGAATTTAGAAATTTAGAATTTTCTCGATCTATCTTGTTTTGCATAACCAACGGCGTAAAATCCAAGAAAGAAAGAAGTTACTTTGCATGTATGTATGACAATGACGTAGATGATTAACAAAAATGCGTGATTCATTTCTGTCTTGTGACTAAATGTCATCAGATAACATTCCAAGTATTTTGTCTAGTTTCAAGTGGTTTTACCACAGTCTCACTGTTTTGCTCCTGTTTTCACAAATACTACATCAGCGAACTTCCGGCAGCTTAGAGATTAAATCGGGTTTGTACAGAGTTGGCATCGAAAAGTTACTTGGTACTCGTGGGAGTACTTTTAATGTAAGCCTACTCAGAGGAGCCAAAACAGTGAGTTCAGGTTTTTTATCGTTGTCCATCGCTGCTGTCAGACGGCACAGCTGATGCAAACAGATTTGCACATGAGATTACATCCAGGTGAGGTGAACCACATTATCAGTGCAGCATCTTTGTGCTAGCTCTGACACTACAGCTGCAAGTCTGTCTTCAGCTTAACTTATCAGGCTTTCTCTAATGTGGTTATGTTATGATTAGTTACATGATGGCAGTGTGCCTTTCAAAACTATTGTTTAGGAGCTCAACATCCCCTATCGATGTAAATTGAAATGGCGTTGTTTCATCTTTTGTGCATTTGTGAGAAAGCAAGTGATGCGGGAAATGAGACACATTTACGTTAAAATACGTAAATGCAAATGTTTTTGTGACACTCTAAATGTGTGGGGTGAATGTGTCAGAGGGACCTGGGGCTCTTCTGTAACACGAGCCCCAGGTTTTCTTGATACAACTACTAAGACGCTTTACATTTTTCTGTTGATGTTTTTGTGTTTTTTAATATTTACATACTTGTAAATACCTTGATAGCGATTCCAAACAATTGCTCGTTTTTGCAAATCAGTGGCACTGTTTTTGGGTACACTCAATACCTCTGATTTCTTTACTTACTGGCACTCTTAGCATTTTTTTTCATATATACATTTTTTTCCCGCAATAATTGCTACAAACCACTTGCATTCCAAAGTTCAAAGTACAAATACTTCACAGTACTGTACTTTGTAACTGGTGGCACGTGTTTTGCTCTGCGGGTTTGCTGACACCTTGGCATGTGTTAAGCTGACACGTAAGCGTCGAACGCTGCTGAACTTTTCACTAGTTAGTCTTTTTTTGCTTGTTGTGCTCCGTTTCTTTACAATCTCATATCAAAGCCTCCTTCAGAAACGTTGCTTCTGTTCTGGTCTAAAAACAACAATGGAAAAAAAAGAAAAAAGGCCAGTTTCACAACCTTAGCAAATTAGCCCGAATTGTGCAACCTGATAGCAAGATATGTAAACAAGTCTAAGATCAAAATGTAGAACTGAAGCCCAAAACTGTTTTCAGTAGCTTTAACCAACCAAAAGTCACATGCCTGTCACAGTCTCCCAACACATGTTTCCTTCAAACTAAAAGCACAACGTTTACACCTTTCCTAAATGCAAAGGCAGTAAAAATAAACCCTCACGCGCGTTCTTTCAGACTTTTTGATGCCAACATACAGTAGGCGCTCTCTGACCTTTGTGCTGAAAGGTATAAGTTCATGGTGGTGTACGGTTGGTTGCAGGCTGCTATGCGAGAGGCGAGAGTTTGCATTCCACCACAGATCAACTGTGCTTTTTTCTCAAACCACAGCTACATGCATACAAGAACCTCAGACCAAGCATTTGGCATACGTAACCAGAGAATTAGTTAAACTAGTGCTCATTTCGCAATGTTTTGGTACTTGTCCATAAATAAATATTGTTGGATGCATGCAATAGTCTGATATTGTTTTTTCTTTCTTACCTCAGATATTGAAATTTATATGTACAAAATTTCTGCTGCGTCACTGATAAAAGCACATCTGTGCTGACTGAATTAACAATAAGCAGACCTGACTTCCCTGCATGCCCTTCTAATTCACTTGGCAGGTGATGGTGCTGTGAGATAATGAGAAATTGATGTTAAATCTAAGGACAGATTCAGAAAATGATTCACAGTAGTGACTCAGTTTACTATAAACAGAGCTGCTGTTTGCATCCAGCAAGAAGCTGACATAATCACAATATCAAAAAAAAAAAGTCACGTCCAAAACAAGATTAATAATTATTACAAGTCATTTATTATGTACAGTGCTGCATAAACATGTCAAGCATTAAAGTGAAAATTGCTTCAAAAACAATGCTGTAAAGAGAGTTTTCATTTACCATAAAGGCGCAGTAAAAAAGGGGGGAAAAGCGTATCGGTACTTTATTAATCCCTAAGAAAATGATATGGTTGGAGCTGCTGCAAGACAATAAGAACAGTAATTGATTGAACCAAATTAAATTATACAATATATTACATAGAATCAATTAAATGTGAAGATTGGTGTGACAATCTTTACATTTAACATCACGGGGCTTTAAATGTATTCAGCAGGGATTTGGGGGTTTTCTAAGCATCTTAAGATTTTGCCGCACTTTTTTTTTGTGTGTGAATTTAGAGTTTTGCAGTGCTTTCCGTTTCGTCAGGTAATTCCAGTCACACATGTATGATGATTAGTCTGTCTCAGGCTTTATTGCACTAGTTGTATTTCTAAAATCGTCATACTGAAGAACAATTTTAGCACCCTTCAAAAGTACAGTGGTTACATATTTAAAGATTTCGAATCTTTAAATATAAAGCGCCTTGAGGCGACTGTTGCTGTGATTTGGCACTATATAAATAAAATAAAATTGAATTGAATTAATGCCCCAAATTGTTTTGTAGAGTACTGTGAGTTCAGGACTTTGGGATGCTTAGCTCAAAGCTCACAAAGCTAAACAGTTTTATAACTGACTTAACAGCTATCTGTCAATCACACAGCGAACCAATGCAGGTTCTGCAGTTTTTCAGTGGTTTTTGGTATGTCATGTTAGTACCCTTTTTTAATTATAACACTACACATGGCATACAGCTTTATGACGGCTGTTCCTGTGGCCTATTTATGTGTGGTAAATGCTGTTTGTTGTTCACACATTAAAACCTAAAATATAGACCATAAAATTCAACAAGAAACATATCAAACTGCTGGTATCAAACATATAGTACTTGAAACCACTGCATCTCCTACTCTTGCGCAGACAGAAAATAATAACAGAAACAGATACAGAACAATTAAAGTTGTTGCAAAAGTCTTTTTAAATAAAAAAATTAAAAAACAAACCTCGTCCACGAGCCACTGAATAACAATGCATTATATCCAAACAGGAAAATATTAAATATGTTGCTTTTGCAAACCTTTAATTTGGCAGAGTTGTAATAATCTCTGTCAATTTCCCTGAACTATTACACCTGAAAGCTGAACCGAAACTTGAGGGGAAAAAAGAGACTTGAAGCGTGATTCTGTATGAGAATGAAACTTCTGTCAGATCTAATTCATCCTTACGTTTCAGTTCATAGAAGTATCACTGTGAGTGAGTCTCTCTGATGTGAGCTTGCTGGTTTGAATCCAGGATGCGGCCTTCGAGCAGTTGGCACGTTCTCCCTGTACCTGTGTGGCTCTCTTGGTACTGTGGTTTCCTCCCACTCTCCATGTTAGCTCTGCAACAGGTTCCTCCTTGAATTCTCAGACATTTCCAGAAATGTACTTTGAGTGCTTTCACTTGTGGAAAAAACAATCGATTCAGGTACAGGCAGGTGTGTACAGATGCTGGGCATTCGTGATGATGTAGAAGTCCATTTTAAGGTTAAGACCTTTTTATTCGAGGCACTATCTTTGAGGAAAGTAGCCCAGAGAAAAACTAAACAAAACAAAAAGGTTCCTTTTATTCTGTGCAGCTCGTTGTCCCTTTATTTTTTAGATTAGTCGTGATAGTGGGATCGCCGTTCTGAGACTGTTCCCGTAACTGAGCTGTTTAGTTGGATCTTGTTACCATCGAGGAAGTCCTTGGAGGATCCTTCAGGAGACACCCTCACTGCGCTGGAGAAAGACATGCTAACGTGCATCTTCAGGATTTTCAGGAGTTTTCTTTTGTAGCCCTTACAGGCAAAGAAATAGATAAACGGGTCCAAGCAGGAGTTGAGGTTCATCAGACACACGGTGATGTGCAGTGACACCTGAAAGGCTGTGAGCTGACTGCAGTCGGGTTCCGACACCAGCTTGCGGACCATGTACTGCAGGAGGTCAATGTGGTAGGGGCTGAAGCACACGATAAACACCACAGACACGCAGCAGATCACTCCAATGGCCTTGCGGCTTCTACCCGACTTCTCTGTTAAATGGTTGTTCTTGGCTGTTAAGTGAAGCTTGAAGCATAAGACAGAATAACACACCAGCATGGTGACGACAGGGATAACATAACCCATGCCAACAGCACCAATCAGTATAGTGGCAATATGAGGAAAGTTATCAAGGTTGGGATATTCCATGCAGGTGATGTAGCCGTCTGGTTCATTGTGGCACAAGTCCATGGTAAGCAGTGGGAGTGTCTGAGCCAGGACCAGCAGCCACACACCAATACAAATGTAGCGCACATTACTGACTTTCCTGAGTGGGGCAAAACGCAGAGGCAAGACCACGGCGATGAAGCGGTCCACACTGAGACAGGTCATGAAGTTGACTCCCGCATAGGTGTTGATATAGAAGGTAAAACCTGAGATCTTACACAGAGCTTCTCCTAGTGGCCAGTGGAAACCCAGAGCATAGTAGACGATCCTCAAAGGCAGGGAGAGGGTGAAGAGGATGTCCGATATGACCAGGTTGAGAGAGTACAAGGTTGTGGAGTTCATCTTCTTCCGATTGGGACGGATGACATGGAGGGCCAGGCAGTTACCAAACAGTCCCACAAAGAACACAATGCTGTAGAGAAGAGGTATGAGGATTTTGGCATACTCCCGATGAGCATACAGGGTGGTACAGTTAGAGGTACTGTTGAAGGCTGTGGTTGGGGCGGCAGAACCCATCTCAGTTCTATTGAGTATCTGCAAAAAAGAAAAAATATAATCAAAACTTGGGTTAAACCCAAAGAGTAATGCATTGCTTTGCACTCTTTTATTTTTTTTTTGTATGCAACAAATTAAAGGAAAAATATTAATAAATTAAACTGCTGAGACTTTCTTTACGATGATATGAAACTATTGTCAAGTACAACGTTGGTGTGAGAACACAGAGGGCTACAGATCCAAGAACATGCTTTCGAAAGGGAAGTAAAAGGAGTCACAGTATGTCTCAAAAGTCAATTTCCTCACAGTCTACAAAATTATTGTGCAAATGGCAGTATCATTTTAAAAAAATACACTTAAATGACAATAATGACATTATCTTTTGGGTTGTGTTTTGTTTCTAAACTCTAACAAATTACAAAGTTATATTAAAAAAAAAAGTTTGCCAAAAAAAGTTGCCATGGGCCGTCAAAACAAGCAAACTGACTATTTTGTTCTTCACGCAAGTAAAGCCTGATCTGTCCGCAGCGAGACTTAACAATGAGTTATGAACACCGGGGAAATAACGTGCTGTCAGGTGCAAATGGATTTTTGTCTATGTAGTGCCATCTTGTGGTTTAACATTTTGTGCAAACAAAGATACACCTGAAATCTGAGAGGAACTGGTGACAGACTGGAACTGCAAAGCACACCTAAACACTGTGGCGGTTCAAACAGCCACATGTACAAACATCACAGTCCGATCCAGATGATTCATAAAATCCTGAGCCAACATCATGCTGCATTATGAAAAGATAACGCCTCCAAAGGTTGTATGTTTATGCCCTGATAAGCCACTTCTTTGTGGTGTGAGGTTAACACATTTAGATTTTACTCTGTCTGTGCAGCTATTCTCCTTTTGTATTCTGACACATGATTATGGTTTGCTGTTTTAATATAGTAGTGCCCTTATTAGGATTTTAATCTTTCTGAGTATATTTTCATTTTCATACATGAAGTTGGTTTTATATTTCTTATATTTCTGTCTCTCAAGTGACTACCAAGGAAAAATAGTACAAGTCACGTTTATTTCCCAACTGTTGGCAATCCCTCATTTAAATTTTTGACTCACAGGACGTGTCTGGCATAGTGCGTGTGGCTAAAAGTGCCATGAAGGAAGTCAGTGAACAATGCCTCTGCTTAACGGCTATTCTCAATGCAGCTGCAGCGCTGTCACATAAACAGCAGAAAAAAACAAAAAAAAGTTAACAAAAAAAAAAAGCGGTGTTACTAGTTGGCCTTGTGCATGAGGAAGTCAGCTTCCCCACGGTACTCTACCCTTGAATGCTATGTAGTTGGAGTGCCACATTGTCTAAGACAAACTTGAAACCTGCTTTAATATGATATCTATCTGCTTGTCCACATGGTGGAGTGGAGAAACATGTTTCCTGGCCCACCAACACAAGTGAATGGCACTTTGGACAAACCTGCAACAACACTGTTGTGTTCAAATCCTTTTAAAAGCAATTGTATGAATTCACAAATTTGAAAAACACAAAAGTGGAATTCTTAAGACAGTTACTAATGTGGCTGTGATGATGTGACGCTCACACTAGTGAGCGAGTGTTTTGTTTTTCTGAATTTGCCAAATTCAGTTACATGAAAGAATGAAGGATGAGGATTGTAACGGTATCAACATGCACCATTCAGAAATGTTTATCTAAAGCAAACTCTTATTTCTTGGTTTTGTGTGTGTGTGTTTTTTGCATTGGTGTGAGACATTTGCGTGGACTACTTTTCTAACTCCGGTGTACGCCCTGTTTTCATACCGTTAGTCCACTTATTTTAACCTATATGGTCACCTGAAATAGAGTCAAAAGATACACGGTGTTCACCGTTACACTATAAAACAAGTCACAGTTTGGAAGAGAAAAAAAAAGAAAGCCTTACCTCACAGATGGAAAGTGCTGCTCTTCAGATTTGAAGTCCCATTGATTTAACCGACACTAAAAATTTTGGCGGAAAGTTATTACAGCTGCCCTGAGCGCATTGCCGTCACACTGACCTGGGTGAAAATAACATGACAAAGTAATCAAGATCAGTATCTCCTGACAGTAACCATAGTGACAAAATATCCTGTTCTAGCTCTCTCTCTCTCTCTCTCTTTCTTTCGCACTCGTTGCCTGTGTCTCTCACTTTCCTCGCTTTAACTCAACTTTTTCAGATGCTTCGTCTTTAAATAAACTCTTGTGAAACATCTACTGATTAAGACGTGCTCAGTGTCACTCGTTACATCAATGTAAAACAAATCATTTCATTTGGCATTTGTGGTCTATAAAAATGTGGGCGGTGAGCTATGTTTGACTTTTTCAGGGGGGAAAATTTGAGTTTCATACACATGTTGTACCCATGTGAGTACTCATGGGAGGATGTGGCTTCAGGTACCGGAGTATGACCGTCAGCATTTTTATAAAATTATTTATGCCACACAGCAAGTTCTTTTTGTGTTTTTGTAAAGAGACTGGCTCTCGGTCTACAGCTGCACCACACTTCTCTCCAATAATCCTTAATTGAAGCTCATAGTGATTCGCCTGCTTCTGATCAATTTCCCCGTAGACTATACAAATGAGTGATAGCTAAATGAAGAACTTCCCCTTCACTCCAAAGATACATTGGCTTTGATGTTATTAGCTCAGGCTCACTTTCAGAAATGACGAATCCACGCAGATCTGAGACGACACAAAAGGAGTAAAGAATCCCCCGCAGGCAAATATAAGCAATGTGGCATTCGCAAACATGCTTTGGAGTAAGACATCAGAGACTGGTTTCACTGTATCATGTGGTTACGCTTTGATATATTACAGAGAAAAAGGAAAACAGAACAAAAAATGTGGTTTTACGTACCTGTGCTTTGAAATGAGCAGGTTTTCTGAAGGCATCGATTAACTTTAAGACAAAATGCTATTGCTATGCTCAAACTAGAGCATTAAATGTATGTATACTTACAGCCTAACAGTTATCCTGTGGTTTTCACACCTTTAAATCACCACCGCCCTTTAGGATACCGCTTTCAATTTGAACGCGCACAACTACAGGATGTGAACTGTGATGGCAACTGCATAGTGGAGAGCATAAATGCCTTTTTTGCACCTTTTGTTTATTCATTCAGTTCACTGCTTTTAAGGAGTGGAAGGACTTAGTACTGATTATCTTATCTTTTAAACTTTTAAAAAACATTAACAAGAATGTCAATTAAATGCAGCACTGCGTGGTTTGTTAAGGGGTACAAATGGAAATTTTTCTAAAATAATTTCAGTTTTTCTTTTTTTTTTGTTGGCCACAAACTTTCTTCCTTCAAAACATGTCTGGTAGTGAGAGAGAGGAAGCAGTTCACTTCCTCATGGCCCGTCCTTGTGGGTCTGACTCACTGGTCTTTAGACGGCCAGATCACGCTCGTCGATGACAGACAAAAGGCAAATCATTTTACCGTTGCTATTCATAGTAGACATACTGGGCCAGTGCAGGGGCTAAGCCACTAATAACATCTTCACACTCTGTTCTTGTAAATGTTGGATTTTTGTTAAAGATATCAGATAGTTTTTGTGATAATAACAACAAAAAGCAATTGCGTGAAACAAAGACTAATAAAATGAGAAATTGGTAAAAAATAATTAAAATATTAAAGAAAATCTGTACATCCTGTGCACGTTGAAGGAAGTTTTGACAGAGGATTTCCTCCTGAGTTGCATGTTATGGTACACAACCTTTATCACCATGGCTGAACACTGAAAGTGTGTGGCAGCCATGGTGATAAAGGTTTATGATTTATGTGTCAGTGTATTCAAAGGGTTGATGACCAGTTCAGAACTGTGGTTTGGTAGTATTATTAGATAACACGCATGACACCAAACACTGCTGTTTGATCACATGGTTTTTAACATTAAGCTAAAATCTTACATATCAGACAATTCCACCCTTATTAAATAAAAACAATAAGAAAACTGTTCATGTCTACAATGGTTTACAAATGCCACAGTCTGTATTGGCTGCTTCACTCACTGTGTATATGGAGTAGTTTTTTTTGTTTTTGTTTTTTTACTACAAACTGATATTAAAACTGTGTAGAATTGCTTATTAATAGTATGATAGAAATCTTTCAAAGGCTGTTCAGCTTGTGGTTTAGTATCTTGCAACATCAACAGGAAATTCCTGTGGCTGTTCATCGTACTGCTGAAAGCAAGTAACAAAATTCCCATAATACTAACCAATATTGTATACAGGGTGACTGCATTCATATTTGAGAGTACAATTTACTTTAATTCCTTTATAGGACAATATGTTCTGGTTACACGAACTTCCAAACCAACTTTGCACTTTTAAACATATTTACAAGTCATCATTTCAACATTAATGCAATTCAGTGGCCTGTGGACCAATGAGTTCCTGTGATGACTTTATACAGTTTAGTAGTGGGAAGTGGGATCATGTAGAGCAGAGGGAGGACATGTCGCAATGACCATGCTCTTGCAGTTCTTATGCATGCGCCTTTCTTGCTATGTCACAACTGTTTTTCTTAACTGTATTAGGCTGATTATCAAACTCTGCCCGTGAGATCATGAACATTTATTCAGGAGCAGTGCTCTCTTCTGGCAACTGGAATGCACTGCAGGTGGAGAGATTTAGAAAAGATGCAACAGGAGAAAGAAAATGAGAAGGTCAAAGCTTCGCTCTCAACACATGGTGCACGCAGTACTTGCGTCATAGCATAAAGGAGTCACAGGATGGCAGTAATGCCTTTACAGCGCTTTCCCCTGCAACAAAAAGAGATAAATTCAGCGTCAGTGTTGGAATCAGCAGTCCTTAAAGAGATTTAGGTCACTATCTGTGCATGCAGGGTGCTTAAATTGCCCCAGCTACAGGAAATTGCATGGAATTAATAGATAGATAATGAAGTTTGAAAATTAACATTAACTGATAAAATGTGTAAAATTTTTCACTAAAATGAGATTTCATTAGAATTGCACAAACTCTGTTTATGTCTCATATTTTTGCGTATGGTTGCAGATGTTTCAACAAATCACTGCACCTATTTGCCCATTTTTTAAGCAATACATAAAGAAATTAGGATTGGCTCAAGAGTTTTGCGCAACTAAGCTAAAGCAACTCAGAGATAACTGACAATTTCAGCAATTTCCCTGAGGTTCTTCGTACGGTGGTTAAGGTAGTTTATCTTACACAAGTACTTCTCTTTAGTATCTTCTTTGATTACAACCTCGCCTAACAAATTAAATCTGTTTTTCGAACTGATTGAATTGGTTTGATCCCAAAAGTAAAAACGTCCTGTGCTGTTTAATTTTAGTTCTAGTGAAGAATAAAAAAATGAAAAGTCTTTTCAGCTTTGGATGCGTATTTATTGTTTCAGTTTATTTTGTCTGTTTGTTAGAAGTCTAGCATACACAGTTTTCAAGATATCATTTTCACATTTTTGTGTGATGGTAGATGCCAATAACAGTGCAAGTTGATTTAATTTTGGTGAATCAAGGTTAAGCTCACGGTCACACCAAATGTGAAAATAATAATAATTTTTAAAAACTTACTGTGCTACCAACAATTTTTAAAGCATTTTCAAGCTTCATAAAAATCTACTAGGACTTGGGGGACATGAGTACCAAGACTGGCTAAGGATTTCACCTTGGCATTCATTGTTAGCGCCCAAGGTCAAAGATGTTCGTGAAAAAAAAGATGTCAAGAAATGATATCAAGTAATATATCATGTGAAAGGGTATGGAGAGAGCTGTACAACAATTGTATTATACTATAATATAAATTTAGCACAAAAGTAAAGAAATTTGTGTTTGTTTAATTATTTCTTTGTTGTAACGACGCTTCTATGCAACAAGTTTTATATTGTTGGAAACCTTGTCCTTTTTCCCCTTTAATGGTGCCACATTTGTAAGGACAATGCGATATGACTGGAATCTCCTCATGCTGGTCACCAGCTTGGTCACACGCTGCTGTGTGATGGCATCCCATTCTTCAACTAGCATTGGTTGGAAATCAGCCAATCCAACTGTGTTGGTCACTCTGGCTTGAACAGCATAGGGGAACTTGGTCAAGGCTGCAAGCAAGACACGCTCAGGTATGTACCGGCTCACTCCCGGTGGCTGCTTGGCGGGGCCTGGCTCAGTCGGGCCCCTTCCGGGGGGTGGGGGCCCCTTGGGCCCCTGGGCCTGGGGATCGGTCCACTCTGGCCTGGCTGGCTGCCGGCAGAGCCTGCAGGCACGTCACTATATCCCCCTGTGGCTTTTGCGCGGCGGCTGCTGGGTGACCCCATGTCTGGGGCTCTCCTCAGCTCTTTCCAGGAGGGTGGCACGGTTGCCACAATGGTTTCGCCCGAAACCTCTGCTGATACTGACCCACACCCTTTTTCACACCTTGGAGCATGTGGTGAGGCACCTGATCAATAGTGGGTCAATGACCTTCTTAAGGGACACTCTCCACTAGGGATTAAATACCTGGGACTCTCCATTATTTGTTTTTTTTTTAACTGAAGAAGCGTCTCAGATGAGAGCTGAAACTGCTTTAAGAAACTTAAAGAAATCCAGTCACATTCTTTCCAATCTCATTAGAGATCACATATACAAGCAGCAGAAATTATTTTCCTTCAAAGAGTGGCTCTTAGATACTGGGTAAGGGAGCTCAGTCATTCAAGAGGGACTCAAAGTAGAGCCACTGTTCCTTCACATTGAAAGGACCCAGTTGAGATGGTTCGGGCATCTCACAAGGATGGCTCCTGGAAATCTCCTCTGTGAAGTTTTCTGGGCATGTCCTACTGGGAGGAGGCCCAGGGGTAAAGAAAGTGTGGGCTTCTCTGCTCAGATTGCTCCCCCTGCACCCAAACCTGAATAAGAAGGTCCATCCATCCATCCATCCATCCATCCATCCATCCATCCATCCGTCCGTCTGTCCATCCATCCGTCCGTCCGTCCGTCCGCCCGTCCGTCTGTCCATCCATCCACTTTCCTAACTACCTAAAGTTAACTGCCAGCCCATCACATTCTCACATCTGTGCATCCAATATAGAATAAATTAATTAACCTAACAAGCTTGTTTTTGTTGCAGCTAAAATTGCAGCAATGCTAACCTCTGTACCTCTGTGCTGCGCAAAAAAAACAAATACACAATCAGACGCACATAAACATACAAACACACACACACATTAAATGTATAGAAAAAAGTAATTGGCAGTCAAAGACATAGCAACTGATGAGAATGGGGGGAACTTCTTGTGTTGCACCAGATCTTTACACTATGTAAAGATCTACAATATGGTTTGCAGGTTCTTACCAGATGTGATAAACGTTGTATTGCTGTCATGGTCCTGAGTCTGATGACTCAGTGTTTTGTGTTTATTAATATTATCTTATGCTTTAGTTTATTCTGGTTACGTCTTTTGCTAAGATTTCTAGTTCCTAGGTTTTGGTTCCCATGCTCCCTCTGTTCCAGTTCAGTCAGGTCTTTGTGTAAACCCCGTGTCGCTCAGTCTGTGTCTTTGCATGTGTGTTGAATTTCCTGTTTTATTGTGAAGGTCCGTGTCTTATGTCAGTGTATTCAGTTTTGCGTCCTCCCTGTCTCGTCATGTTAATTAGGTACAGCCGTGTCTCCCTCCTGTGTGCAGTTTGTCTGCCCGTCATGCCCCGTCATGCCCCATGTTCCCCGCTCTCTGTCTCCTCACGCTTCCAGGTTTCTAGCTTCTTGTTTTCAGTTCAGGCTCGTGTTAGGTTTTAGTTCTCCCAGCTTAGGTTCTGTTAGCGCCATGCCAGTCGTTTCCTGTTTTTGTTTGTATATCACCTACTGTAAATCTACAATTCCACGTGACAATTGCATTATTTTCTCCTACTGGGAAGTGTTTCGTTTGCCTGTGTGGTTACCATTTCTGATGACCTAAAAATGCTGTTTCAAACAACCCCATTGCTTAATGTTATAAATGATCCTTTTTCTACTAATTTAAGGATCAGTAGTCCGAATCAGGTTCATATAATATGCAGTAAACCTACTGAGCAGAACTCAAACAAATGAAGTCATTTGCATTAATGCTGATTAAGTTGTGCTTCCTTATTCACAATTATGTTTGTGATGAGAATTGAGACATGGTTTTCAATGTTGTGTCTTTATTTTTACATTTTCATCATATACATCTAATGCTAGTGTCCCACACATGAATACATAATAAAATTGATCTTTTTCTAATGACTCTCAATTTACCTTAATTACAATATGTAAAATCAATCAAGGTGAAATTGGGATTTACTTAGTAGAGCTCATTAACCCTTACTATTCTGATCTGACAATCATGTTACTTTTTGCTGTTTTAATCGTCTTTTTTTTCTTCATTTCAGTGTTTTCGTCTTTGTGCATCAGAACACAAGGAAACAAAAAAATCTGTGTGTGTGTAATCCGTGTCTTGACAACTGAATAAGTTCCCCAGTAATAAAGAAAAAAAAAACAGTAATCATTCAAAGCAGATTAATCTTTCCTTATGGAAAAGTTTATGCAAATTGTTTTCGATGTAAAACTAAAGGGCAACGTCTCCAGAACAACTCAGGAAATGCGAAAGGTTAAATTTAAATATGACACTCTGTGCTATAAACAGACTGTGTGCACCTGCGTAAATTTGCAAAGGGCACACACACGGATACACACACACACAAAACACACAGTGTACCCTCACCACAAGTTGTGGAGCCCAGCAGGAATGAGGCCTATGCTAGGGGAGCAGGAAAGGTGGGTGAGGAAGTGGTGATTTTCATCTGCGTACTCCTACACAAAAGTCAGATGTGGGTATGAAAGAGAGACGTGTGACATGTTCTCATTTTGTCATACCCGCAGTTCTTCCATTTTGTGAAATACATAATATCATATGAATATAGCTTTGATAGCTGCAGCGTACGCTTTACAAATTTGCTCAAATGGTTCCTCTTACAGACCAAAAACTCACCCAAGACTTGGCTGGTTATGTGTTCTCAAACAAAAAAAGGAAGTACAAGCTGCTTCCGTGTTGCGTTAATGACCGCAGTGTTTTCAGAAAGAGTTTGGAAACAAACACATAGGTTGGGACATTTTCTTAACAATGCACAAATACATAATTACACAAAAAAAAACCTTTTTTACTACGAAAACATGGATTAAAGTAACGTCCTTTTACGACTACTGTATGACACTGTCAATACAGGGTTAAATACGAATTTTACCAAAAAACAAAATCAAACAAATGAAAATTAAACTAAAACAAAAGAAGACAAATAAAGAAGAAAAACATAAAGAAGAAAAGAAAAGACAATCATCTAAACAAAAACAACAACAACAAAAAACAAAATATATTTCACAGTATAAACAAATACTGGGTGCAACACTATAGCAGTACAACAAGGATTTAATTTAGGTTTTTGTAAGCTAAATTATATATGTATATATTACATACACTGCATGTGTCCACACAAAATTGATGTATGTTTTAGATGGAAGGGAAAAACCACATCAGCAGAAGAGACTACGTAAAATAAAGCTTTTTTTTTAACTTTACCATGGAAAATAGGTCTTCTCCGTGGCATATGTTCTGTATGAACATCTTGCAAAATCAGCTGTGGTTTCTCAGGTGTTGCTGCTGCTGTTCTCAGCTGTCATTTTGGAGGAGGCGCCGGAAGTATAGAGATAGTCTTTAAACAGGCTCATCACCCTCTTCTTGTATGTCTTAATGGCAAAAAAGTAGATGACTGGATCCAAGCAGCAGTTAAAGTTCATGAACGAAACGGTAATCTGCAAGGTAAGGGTAAATTATGAAAAGGAAAAAAAGAAAGAAAAATGACGGCGACATTTTAAAATCAATTGAAAAAAAAACAACAACAACAACGGTTCTCACCTGTAAGGACGCCTTAAAGGCTCTCAGTTCCTCACAGGTTGGCTGGTGGTGTATTTTTCTGGCCATAAACTGGATGACATTGATGTGATAAGGGCTAAAACATACGATGAAGGTGAGGAGGATGAGCAGAATAATAGTGTTGGCCCTGTGATTCCTCCTTGAGCGACCAGTTACAGAGTTCTTCTTAGCCGCATCGCGCAGTTTAATGTTGATCTTGGCGTAACAACACATGATAATGGTAAGTGGGCAGCAGAAGGACACGACGCAGGCCAGAAGCAGGAGATAAGGAGTAAAGCGGGAGCCCTCGAAGTTGAAGTACTCCATGCAGGTTCGTCTTCCCTGATGCTCGTGCAGCATGCTGCGGAACAGCAGTGGCGCTACCTCCAGAAACACTAGAGCCCAGACCAGGCAGCAGACTCTTCGAACGACCTTTACGCTCCTCAAACACTGCAGCCGATGTGGATGCACCATGGCCAGGTATCTGTCCAAGCTGATGCAGGTCATGAAGCCAATACCTGGTGAGAATGTAATGGAAACGACACACAGCTTCTGCTTATTGTGTTCACCATCCCAGCTGCACTCTGAACATTGTGTTGTTGTTGAACATGTTGAAATGTGTCACGTATTTTGAATGCAATGCTTGTTGAATGTTTACAGACATATATGTCATATGCCACAGATATGACCTACATACTGATGGTGTCTGTAATTACTGAAATGTTTTGCGCGTGTCTTTCTGAATAGAAAAAAGTGGACTAAAATGAACATAAAGATTTGGCAGCGCCCGTAAAGACACACACATGCTCCAAAGTACGATTACAAAATTTCCCATATTACCTGCATATGTGTTTGTAAAGAAAAGAAGTGTGGTCACTTTGCAAAGAAGGTCACCAAAAGGCCAGTCAAAGTGACGGATGTAGTAGGTAATTCTCCCAGGAAGTGCCAGTGTGAACAGAGCGTCAGATAAAGCAAGGTTGACCAGATAAATAGAGGTGGAGTTGAACTTCTGTTTCCTCTGGCAGATGACACGGAGAACCAAACTGTTGCCGCATGTGCTGATGATGAAAACCACAGAGTAGAAAATGGGGAAAAGGACCACTGCGGCTCTTTGGTACACAAACACATCACAGCTGCTCTGGTTTGATGTAACTGCAACAGAGTCCAGGGTCATATTTCCACCAGCCATCATGCCTGTCACTTTATGAAAATAAGAAAGAATGTCATAATAAATCATCACAGGCAGAAAAATGCACGTAAATACAGGAGCAGCAGACCACTGTGCTGCTACATAGGCAAAGAAAACTATAGTAAGGAATACTTACAGTTAGAAACAATGTAGCCAAGTATTTATTTTTTTTACTGTAAATGCTGCAGAGTCTGCTAGTTATGGTTGTAAAATGAGCAGCAAGGCTTGAAATATCTTTGCAAAGTTTATGTGAAGTGTTCAGATCCCACCTCTCCTTTCTGACATCACACATTACATTCGGGTAAATGTCACACATGAACAAGAATAGTAGTTGCATGTTAACACCCTGTGCCCGGGACGTGCGATGCATTAAAATACCCTCATTTAAGATATATTGTACTTGTATTAATTGTCATCCTATTTGCCATTTCAGTGGTTTTAGTGTTTTACTTTTTTAATTGGGATGAAAATGCTCCTTTAAATCACAAGCTGTGAGGCAGATAGTCATTATGTATTTGCATGCATATACATGTATGTGACATAAATTTACATACATGTGACAGTGTTATTTTCTCACATTGAGAACATGACAGTAACATTCATATATGTTGTTCCTAAAAGCTTACCTCTGTTTATCGTTATGGGGTATTAACGCTTGTGACAACAAGAAGCCACTTGGACTGTGATGTGTGACTTTGATTTTCTTTTTCTTTTTTCCTTTGTGCAGAAAAAATGTATTAAACCATCACAAGTTTGCACCATTTGTGGTGGCAGATATCTTGATTTGGGGGTTTGGGGTTGCAAACTAAGGGGGAAATCAAATTAGAAATTAATTTGAGTTTATGTTAGTTGCACAGTGGAGTAACTAAAAGATTATGAGATTTGGAAACAGAAAGGTTGTCTTCATCAAATTGGATTGATCCTGGGCTCAATCCAGGAAGATACCGAACCCTGGAGTGGCCCTGAGGCATCCATCAGCGGCAACTCAGGGTTTGCCCCTGTGTGTGTGTGTGCGTGTGTGTGCGTGTGTGTGTGTGTGTGTGTGTGTGTGGACGGGTATATACATCTTTGTGGGGACCAAAAATTGGAAGTTTACTATTCTCGTGGGGACCGACAGCCCTCGTGGGGACCAAAATCCCGGTCCCCATGGGGTTGAAGGCATTTTTGAGACTC
>VOQK01033115.1:2972-16343 GCA_015052645.1 Benitochromis conjunctus
AACCCCAAAGTGGAACGTGTGACATAGCAGCTGCTAAGCCTTTTAATGTGTTCTCCAGCTACTTGGTGCTTGTGCCTGTCTGTTGTTGTGGCTTAACCACTGATAAATGACCCTGATGGTATTTACTCAAAACAATAAAACAATAAGACAAGAAACTAAAATATTGGATACAAATAAAAATATTCCACTGATTGGTAACATTTTCTTCCGACCTCGTTACAAACCATCCGTATTAAACTACTGATCACAGATACTCTGACCACATTGAAGGGTTAGGGTTATTCCAGTTCAGGATCAGCTTGCTGTGGCTTCGTGTTGCTGCTGAAGCATCTGTTATCTTCCTGCCTTCCAATTTCAGCCTTCTATTTCACCGTCTCTACTTTTTAAGTGACTGCTGTCCCTCTCCATTTTTGTCATCCGTCTTTCTATCCCAGACTCAAACTTTCTAACTTACTGCTGTTATCATCATACCATCTGAGTTCTGTTCAAGACTTCCCTTTTTGTATTTTTTGCCCTCTTCTGTCACTTCATATCTCTGTCTGAAGTGCTGTGTGTTCTTCGTGGCAATATCTTTCTCTTGGCCTTTCTACCTTTCCCACCTTTACACCGTGAGACAACAAAATCAATCTCGAGGCCTCTATCAATAACGGTGTGTAGTTTGTCCCGTGATTTCGTTATTCTCTTCAGGTTCAGTGAAGGGAGATGGAGCCATGGAGAAAACCAAAACCAACAAATAGGAGTTTATATTTATGCCTTCTTGGTATGAATGGGTAAATGGAAGATGGAGTGTTTGTGTCGAGTGTCTTGGCTGCACATTGTCCCTCAGGCCGTGACATTTATCAGCATACTGGCCAGTCAGATATGTTATTTGCTTCAGTGACATATTCATAGTTTGGAGTTGCTTTGTATTTGTCTGTCGGTTGAGGCTGAAATAATGAAGTTCAGCTCAGTTCAGTTGGTGCATTATTGTTATTATGACACAGCAGTCCCATAAACTTCCTTAGCAGAGGGTGACAGAATGAATTACACTCATACCAGAACAATGGCAATCAATTATGTGCAGATTATCTACACACAGTGTCATTTTTTTGTTTTTGTATTGTTGCCCTTTTCCATTAATTCGCAGCAGTAATTAAATTTCCCAGCTTGAGTATGTAGGGTTTTTTGCCTCTCAGTATGCTGACAACATGCATCAGGCAGCTTAGAGAGTGGTCATGTTGGGTAATAATTACATTTGAAATTCTAGATTTATGGACTGTCACCTCCTCCAGATCCTTTACCAGCACCCTGCGCTGGTGCAGGCGGTGTAGCCAGTCACTGATGAGTGGGGATGCTGCTGTTACAGCAGAGGGCGTTTAGGGCACAGCTCTTTACCCTGTCATACCTGGGATAGGTCATAGTCGCGCATAGACTGTGAACTGGATAAGAATTTAAGAAAATGTATGCATGGAGGGATTTTATCAATAATTTTTTTGTAGGACGACTAAGGGAACAATGAGAAAATGTCATTCAACAATAATACACCCTTAAAATAAACCCATAAAATTCTGTTTTATAAATGTGGACAATTAAGAATACTGCTGCTATTTAAACAAACAGAGAATGACTGGTAATATTCATTTTTTGCTTTTTGTTGGTATTTTTGCCTTTTCCTTCCCAGGAGAATGACTGATTACTGTATATAAAAGGGAATATAGTTTATTAATGCCGATTGTTAGCCCAGCTTGGTAGCATTAGATCACAGTTTAGCCCTCCACTCTCTATGCTAAATATGGCCACCTCTGGCTCTGAAAAATGATCATGGTGGCAGTCAAAATGTTAACTTTGATGCTTTAGAAAACAGTCATTTCTATACAGTCTAAACTGGGAATAGTCCTCATTGCACCTGTGTAGATACGCCATTAAAATCATTGCTGATTTATGATTAATGCTCCTATTATTAAATTATTTGTGTTAGTTATTTCCTTCAACTTCTTGTTATAATAGTTTGCAAAGCATGTGCTTATCTTAACCCCCCCCCAAAAAAAAAACCCACACCGATTTCAAAGTGACTCCAGTCTTCTGAGTAGTAGTGTGCAGCTTACATTATATGACGCTGCATAACTGTTCAAAGAAAATAAAGACACGTTCCATCAATGAATAACTTAGTCCATATTTATCTGTGGTGTTTTGCTCCTGGTGGCAACAGGCAGTCAGTTGTGTTTCTTACAAATGCTATTTGATGTATTAAGTAGAAGAGAAACCGGAAAGAGAATAAACGGAAACACTAAAGGGAGCCAAACACAGACTGACTGTAAATATGAGTGATGTAATAATACAGACAGGAGGCAAAAAAAACCAAACTCCAGTTCATCTCACTGACTTTGCTTTGTGTTTGGCTGAGTGAGATGGACGCATTCACCAGCTATCTGACTTCTGACACACACAAAGCACCTGAGACAAGACATTTATCCATCTGTGCCATTCTGGAAATAGCAGAGTGAGATATTGGCATCTCTCCATTTAACTTAGGCAATGGTTGAGGCTAAGATATCATCTGCCCTTTCTAGAGGCCTGCACAAATCCATAGAGAACTGTGACAATTATCGACAATCGATGTCCATTCACCTGCCATTCACACTCACTGAATACTGGTGTCTGAAAAACGTCAATATCCATTTTCTTTTATTTTAATAAAAGGCAGAGTGCGTCTGTGAATAGCTGTTGTTTTTTTTTTCACAAGGACAAACATACAATATACTGCAATCATTAAACCGATGTGCAGATACGTGAATGACGATACCTGTAAAATAAGGTCATTGGGCCATTTGGATAGTAGAAGTCAGCAACACACAGGGACGTTTCTTACACTTTAAGTTACTATGTGTTTTCATTTGTGATTTACCAGAATACTTTGAACTCTAGTTTAGTTCTTGTATAAGCTTAAAGGGTAAAAATGTGCTCTGCTTTAACCCAGTGTGACTAGCATGGTGTGCTCTTATTGTATCTGTGGTCATTTTAAAATTTCCACTTCAATTCACATAAGTTGAATTTCACATCAGAATTGTTTGTATAGTTCAGTTCACAACAACATTTACATTATATTGTGCCTTATATTGTAAAGCCCTACAACGTCTGAGAGAAACTGCTTCAGCCTTTCATCAGGAAGAAAGCACTGAAAACCCCAAACCAGCGAGGACAAATCCAAACAGACGCGTCCACATGTCAAAACTGATGAAAATTCGACATGAAAAAGATTCAAACTTGTTGCTGCAACATGCTATAAATTCCAAAATGCTTCACTGTTTAATTCCATCACAATTTTCTTTCTATCACAAATTCTACCACTCTTCCAAACAAAACTACCTGGAGCTACAGGTTGTGTCTTTAGTTTTCTCAGTATCACAGTCTTTCGCTGTCACCTGCCATTGGCTCAGTGATTCGCTGTTTCTAATGAAAAAAAAAAACACTTCTGGAGTACATTAAGCTAAATCATATTTAACCTTTGTTTTTAATCAGCTCATTTTGCAGTTTAATGGTATTCCTTTGGACTGATGATTGAAAAGGGGAGGTTCCTACCAAGCCCTGGAAGTGTTACAGTTGTGAGTAACCCAACATTGTAATGTAGAATTAAAGAGCACCTGAAATCTGAAGTTTTTTTCTTTTAGAAAAGAAGTTTCTATAATTTTTGCTTCTGAGACCAGTTAAGCCACCACCTCATCTTATATGTTTATATGTATACATCTTTTTTGGACCAGGGATACATAAAACTGCAAAGGACCTCCTCATAATCCTCACATGGATTTACCTGACTGTAGTAAGGATGTGGTGAATAGTTCATTGCGCCCAAAGAGAAACGAGTGGTTTCATGACAGTTAGACATGACGTGTCACTTTCTGATGGCCCACAGATAATGTGAAAGAAAGTAACGGACACGATTTGCTTGTTTTACTGTCAATCACACCTGTATCTTGAGGACCTTCTGGCTACGGTTTGTAACATGTAATGGTCCCTTAACCACACTTTAAGAAACGTACGGCTAAGATTATTGGCACTTAACACAAAAAAAGTCAGTAACACATTGTGCTTTCTGTGGCTACTTCATAACAAACCATTCTGTGTGTTTCCAGTTTATGATTTTAATTTGATCTGGCGGCAGGAGGAAATGTTGGGTTAGCACTCCCACTAACTCGTGACAGCTTTCAAAAAACAGTCAATAGTGAGGCTGAGATTACTGAGGTAATATTACAGATATTAGTCCTGCATCATTTTCTGTGAAGCCACTGCATCTACACTAACAGCTACTCCACAGAGATGCAGATATAATGTAAATGCACAATCCCTATTGCTTAAAAAGGTCTCATTCTTAGGTATTCTGATTTTAAAGTGATGCATTATTTTGTTACCCAGTTAACAAACCACTGAGAGCTAAATTCTAAGAGCTGTAGTTGGTGCCTTTTGTGTCAAATAAAATCAATTGAACTCTTTTTTAAAATCCTATTCTATCAGTTATACAAATTTGTGGCTTTGTTGCTGCAGAATTAAAATGAGTGAAAAAGCCATTTAAATCCTTCTGTGAGAGATCTGGGTTCCCTGAAATTAAATGAGACAAATTCTCATTTATCCTTTGCAACATAGGTCACGTATATTTTAAATGATTCTAAATGGCCTCTTTTTTCCTCCCAGATGGGAATTATTTTTCTTATCTGAAATCACTGGCTTCTTGCTTACATCATACTTTATTAGAAGCACAGAGCAGAAGCATATATGTACTGTAGTTTTAAATGCATTATGATGAGATTGGGCTTTTATGTAGGTTTGTTGTCGAGCCTATAAATTCACCACAGCTCAGTTATGCTAAATCACGACCAGTGATTTAAGTTAAAATACACATTCTCTTTATTAAACCTGTAACACCTAGCACTCATGTTTTTGGCTCCTAATATGAGTAGGCATGGTTCAAAGAAATAACTGTCTTGCATCTGTGTATTAGAACTGCTTTGCTTTTGACCAGTTCTTTACTCCCATAGCTTCAGGTTGAGGTCATCATGTCTCATACCGCTACTCTAAAAAGACCAAGAGACAGATCCCTAGATATTTGAAAGAAGAACTGAATAAAACCTGGCATTTGAGACTTCACTGTTTGCATTATTTCTCATTGAAAGACATGGCCGTGACCCGTCTGCACCCTGTCCTGGCCATTCTGAAGGCAATAAAGTGAAAGAGTAAAGGACGTGGTCCCTTGAACTGCCGGGTGCCACCAATAACACTGTGCAGAACTGAGAGGCAGACACTTTCAGTCAAGATCTTTGTGTTAACAAAATTCTGTTGGCATCAGAATCAGAATACTTTATTAATCCCCAAGGAAATTATGTAATACATAGTAATGCTATAGTGCACATATGCAGTTTTATAGAATTATTATTTTATTAAATTTATTGAATCTCTTTTATCTTTACATTTGTTTTCTAATTCAACAATTTTTGATGGTGAACCACAAGATGGAAGTGGCTTGGATCAACAAGTTAATAGTGAAAGACGATTTTTGTTGTTTTTCCAGTTTTTTTTCAGTTTCTGTAATGACCTAATACAGTGATTCAATCAGCTGGTAAACTGTTTTTGTGGTAATGGGTAATATGCAGCGCTGAGACAAGGGAATTATTATTTTAGTTCATTCAAGAAAAGTTAATGTTATAGTCATGAGGGGCATTTCCTGTTATCTGTGGTTTAGTTTTGAGTTATGACTTTCATCCAGTGCAAAAGGGTGTCTCTAAATCTGAAGCATGTCCTGATAGAGGACAGTTTCAAAATTAATGAGTGAAAGGTGATCCAGCGAGAATGCCAAATATAAGCACAGCCTAGTCTCACAGAAAAATGTGTGACAGTAGTTTTAGGCCACAGGTTGGTTGCTTTATTTTTAAAGCAAAGGCTTAATGCTATGACGTGCTTATATACTGTATGTTCTTTGGGAGTATGGAAAGTATGGTGTTGGACTCATGGCAACTTATCAGAATATAAAATGGAACTTTGTATTGTTGCAAAGTAGTTTGTTTTAATTCATGTTTAACTTTTTTTTCCTAAACCTAAAAAAAAGCCTTATTTATGACAGACTGTATTTAAAAGAAGGAAGCCACATGTTGGTTTTAGACCATATGTAGCCAACAACACAGAGCAGTGTCAAGTTAAAGTTTCATCATCTGTATATATATGTGCCAAGGTCTACTTAGCTCTGAGTGGCAAAAATGTTGTCATCATGCATTTCAGAAATAAAATAAGTTTAAATCTATTTTGGGATTTTCTCTAATCCACACAGGGTCAAAATTATGCAGTCAAATATATGCAGACACCTCCACTAACATTTGGTTAAACATTTCTACGCAATTTGCACCTTAACAAGACACTTTTGGTAGTCATCAACAAGCTTCCAGCATAATTGTAGCCCGATATTTGTCCACTCTCCCGGCAGATTTCATGCACATATTGAGAGTATGTAAATTTCTGACCACAATTGTACGTATGCTAATGAATAAGCCAAAAAATCAACGTACAGTTCTATTTACAAAAATAACACATTTTGTGCTGTGGATTGACTTAACAACGACATTGCCGAGGCTCGGTGGCACTCTCATCTTTTACAGATCCTTTGCAGAACACAAGATCATTGAAAAAAGTTATTTACACACCAAGGCACAGATTAAAATAAAAGTGGATGCAGAAACACAAATATAGGCACTTACATAGGTCTACTCTTCAATGAAAAGTGCTGCTGGCATAAACAAAACCAGCACACAAAGTACACGGAGGAGTGAAGCACATGCATGAAAGCAGGACACTGACTCTGTTTGACAGAGCAGAGAATGTGTGTGTGTGTGTTTGTGTGTGTGTGTACACATCTATGAGCGCGCACATGTGAACCTGCTGTGAGTGCAATTGAGGTTCTAAGGTCACAAGCCTTAAAGAAATACTTCACTTCAAACTAAAGACACCCCCCTGAGAACACACACACACACACATAGAGAAACACAGACGTCTCAGAAGTAGTGTAAGCCACCAGACATCTGCAAATAGGGCTCAGAAAAGAAAAGAGAAAGATGAATTGAGAGGAAATGGAAGCAGAGAAGAAAAAAGGAAGAGTGGAAAGGTGAAGAAAGTTAAAGTGTTGGTAGAGGAGGTAAGAACAGCAACTCAGTGGAAAAAACACTACAAAACGACAAAGATGGCAGCAGCTGGACAAAAACGTAACTTGCCTTATGCCGAAAAAATAAGCATCTTATCTTATAGTGCACAGATTACTAATCTCCCCTAATATATTATATATTAGGGGAGCGACCAAGCTAAGATCCTGTGGGACTTCCAGATACAGACGGACAAAATGGCGATTGCTAACCAACCGGACGTAGTGGTGGTAGATAAACAGAAGAAGACCACCGTAGTGATAGACGTAGCAAAATCGAATGACTGCAACATCAGGAAGAAGGAACACGAGAAGCTGGAGCAGTACCAAGGGCTCAGAGAAGAGCTCGAGAAGATGTGGAGGGTGAAGGTAACAGTGGTCCCAGTGGTAATCGGAGCACTAGGTGCAGTGACCCCCAACCTAGGCGAGTGGCTCCAGCAGATCCCGGGAACAACATTGTAGATCTCTGTCCATTTTTATTTTCTATATATAAAACAATAGCACACAGTCAGGATCAAACAGTTACATTTTAAACACTGTTTGAAAAAAACAAGAGTAGAAAGATTTTCTTTGATACCACTTTAGCTGCTATGTAACTACAACTGAGATAACTTCACAATGATAACTATAGCAACAGCCCTACAACATGCAACTGCATAAGTTAAATCTATTACAATTATATCTTCTCAGTATGACAATGTCATGATCACATGCCTCGAGGCGACTGCTGTTGCTGATTTGGTGCTATATGAATAAAGAATATATATATTTTCCAAGTTGTTTTTGAAGATAATGTTTTTCCTTCTTGCATTTGCTACCCAAGACATGCATTTTTTTTTCTGTCACTGCAGCTCTGTGTTCCTGTTTCCAGTCTAGAAGAGAAAAATCTTACTAAATTTTGGTCATATCTGCATTTTAGTCATTTTACAACACAGCAGCTCACCATTCTACTGAATTTCTAATGTCCACAATTTTATTTTTTATCTTGCTTTAAAAGGATAATCTGGATTTAATGATGAATCGGATAAAAAAAGAAGGATATAATCATACATACAGGATAATCTATACATGTACAATATGTATAATTGTGGGGTTGGCTGTGGCTTACAAGATGGGGTGGTGTTTCAGTGTCACATTTGGGCACTTTGTGTCAAATGTTTTTTTTTGTGTGTGTCTGTTTCATAACAAAAAGCCCTTGAAATCACAGATTTAAGCACTGTATGAATGTGTGTTTAAATGGGTGAATGGAGCTTGTCTTGCTTGTTATGCCCGTTAGAGTAGAAAAAAACATTATATGAATACAAATCCATTTAACATTCTCATAAGTGATTGTTCACATGGGTAAATGATTGCTTTCAGTCTCTAACGGGCATGCTGACATTGTGTATGTGTGCTATTAGCATGTTGTTCCTATAACATCATATTTGTAGTGCTCCAGGACCATCATTGCAACTAATCAGTTACATTATTGTGAACTCATAGGTCAGCAGTTTAGGGAAAAAATACTGAAGAAAAGTCTGCCCTGAAATATTTGTGTGGCAAAGCAATTGGGACATTTGTGGTGGATAAAAGGACCAACCAGAGGACCTGTGAAATTTGGGGGCGTGTCTTGCATGAAAACAAGAGTAAATACTGAAATGTTATTTTAGACTTCAAGTACCAGTGTCGATCAAGGAGCAGACATACATACATGTCACACATGTACATTACAAGTAGATTCAGCTTAGAACATGACTGTACACGTTCAGGAGTCTTCATTTGTTACACATTGCTGGTACTGGGTTGGATCATCTTTTTGCATTAAGGACTGCTTTAATTGTTTTTGGCATGGCTGCAAAAAGGTGCTGGAAACATTCCTCAGATATTCAGTTCATATTGACATGACAGCATTACACAGTTGATGTAGACTTGTATTTGAATCTTCCCTTCTGCCATATCACAAAGATACTCTACTGGATTGAGAGCTCGTGATTGTGGAGGCTATTTGAGCACAGTGAACTCTTTGGGATCATTTTGTTTTCATCTGAGCTTTGTGACATGGTGTGTTATCCCGCTGGAGGCAGTCTCAGAAAATGGGTACAAAGGAATGGACATGCTCAGAAAGAATACTCAATCTTATTGTGTCATTTAAAACACGCTCAGTTGGGACTGAGGGGCCCAAAATGTGCAGAGGAAATATCACCTACATCACCAGCACCAGTCTGAACTGTTGGTGTAATGGAGCTATGCTTTCATGTTGTTTATGCCAAATTCCACTACAACCATCCAAAATTTTCAGCAGAAATTGAGGCTCATCAGTCAAGCAGGTTTTTTTTCAGTCTTATGTTTTATATTTGGTTTCTGGTTGTTAGCTGACATGAGTAGTACTCAGTGTGATCTGTAATCAGAAGGTTTGTAGATCATTTACTGGCTGCACCAGTCTGCATACAAGGTATCCGTGTGCAAGACACTGAAACTCTACTTGCTCTCTGATGCATCACTAGAATGTAAATGTTATATAGTGCAGTTTCTCTTTTTCTGACCATTCTCTGTAAACTATACAGATGGTTGTGCGGTAAAATCCCAATAGATCAGCATTTTGTTAAATACTCCGACCAGCCAACAACTGTGGCATGTTCAGAATTACTTAAATCATCTTTCTTTTACATTTTGATGATTTATTTGAACTTCAATAGGTTGTCTTGACTGTCTACATGCCCAAATGCTTTGAGTTGCCGTCATGTGACTGGTCGATTAGATACTTGTTAACACCAGCCAATGAACAAGTGTACCTAATAAAGGGGTCATTGACAGTACTTTTAAACAGTCTTTGTCCATGAGTTTAGTTTGTTTCACATTTCAGTTGTCATCTGCCCTACTAGTGCAAATTCATCACAGGACTATCACAAGAAAACAGAGCTTAGAAACCAAATGTGCTGGGTGTGAAAACACCATTATTCTAACTTGAATAAGTTCGATGTGATAATGAAACTATCATGCTTGTCAGACAAGCTATCCTGATTATCTCATTGCTTTACTCACCAAAACAGTAAATTGGTGAATTAAAAGACAAGTGCCTGCATGCAAAACTTCCAGAGGCAAACAAATTAATGAACATGTTTAATTCTAACCAAAGAAAGTAATGAGAGCGGATCGGTGGAATAGCTTTATCAGAGAGGACTTACTAATGATTTTTGAGTGGTTAAGACACAACCTGAGAGTGATTAGGCCTGTCAGGCAAACCTGAAATGGGGAAGCGGCGATGGAAAATAAGGCCAGCCAGAGACAAAGCAAACAGCCAGTTTACAGACCGTGCATTTCATAACATGATTTCTTTCAGATATCTGTGGGAATATGTATAACGTCTCTTTTTCACAAACTGCCTCGTAAAATGTTCAGTATGTAGTGAATTTTACTGTGAATATTGATAAACCAAGTGATTGGAGGGTTGGTAATTAAATGCAGAACATCAGATAGTAATGTTTAAGGCTGACTCCTCTAGCATTGTTGAAGGACATTGTAGAATGGGTTGTTTAGTGGTAATTTCTCTGGACTTCCACTGTTAATTTGCAGCCATTTGTGAGCTAAAAGTTCCAGAAAGTGGAAAAAATAAAAACCTTACCTGATTTAAATTCGGTCCCAGAGGTGAGCTCTTCCCATAAAAGCTTTGATTGTGTTACACCTCGGTCACAAATAGTGTTTATCTTTCAGCTTCACATTGTCATCCAGTTAGGTTTAGGGTTGGTTTTACCTTTGGTCTTGTCTTCTAACGTTATTTTAGTGAGCGATGAAATAATAAAAAAAGTGACATGACAAGGCGATAACTTAAAAATGTAAATATTAAAACATTTTGTTGCCATAGTAATTAAACAGTTGAATGTGATGCATTTATATGTTTTCTTAAACACTTATCCAAACTTTGAAAAGAGGCAAAGTAGACCACAAGTTGCAAGCCCATCACTGAGGTAAGCCAGAGTGATAAATGGCAAAATTAGACAGTGTATAGTAATGTATAGTACAGACACTAATCCTGTCTTCTTACTCCCACGTACAACATTGTGTCACGATTTAAAGGAATTAAATTAAAAAGATTGTAGTATTTACCTGAATCCACCTACTCAGTGTTTTTTTATGAGATGAGTGGGTGTGACTGTGATGGATTTAAGCAACTTGAAGCTATTACTGCAGCAATAGATTAGCAAAAAATTGGGGTTAATTTTCTTCTATACATCACCATGGGGTCGATTGGAGACGACAGCAGCATGTTGCAGAATTGATTAGAATGACTTCTCTCTGCTTTTTGAGGCTGATTGACACATGGTGCTGCAAAATGCAAATTAGTATACTGTAACTCAAAATCTGGTTATTTGTTTGTACTCGAACTAAAAGGTTGAGCATGCTCAAGTCACCTCAGGCACAAGAAAACCTTTACAAACTCTTGATAAGCCATGATCACTGTGCATTAAGTTCTGATATTGCTGACTTTTTCAGGTTTTTGTAGTATTTATTTATTGCCATTGTTCTTTAATTTGGGACCTTCTGGGAGCTGGACTGGGGTTAGTCCATCGATGAAGTGTTATCTAGCAGAATAATCTCACTGGTCACAGTGGTAAAATGACAAAGGTGGAAAAAAGACGAGAGAAAAGCAAATCTGTTGGTGATAGATTCAATTCAATTCAGTGTTATTTATACAGCGCCAAATCACAACAACAGTCACCTAAAGGCACTTTGTATTGTAAGGTAGACCCTACAATAATACACATAAAGAAAACCTAACAATCATATGACCCAATAAGAACAAGCACTTTGGTGACAGTGGGAAGGAAAAACTCCCTTTTAATAGGAAGAAACCTCTGGCAGAACCAGGTTCAGGGAGGGGCAGCCATCTAACGTGACCGGTTGGGGAGAGAAAAGGAAGATAGGACATGCTGCAGAAGAGAGCCAGAGATTAATAACAAGTATGATTCAATGCAGAGAGGTCTATTAACACATAGTGTGTGAGAAAAGTGACTGAAGACAAAATCTGAAGAAGAAATACTCAAAGGATCATAGGAATCCCCCAGCACCCTACACCTATTGCAGCATCAGGGTCACCTGATCCAGTCCTAACTTTATGCTTTAGCAGAAAGGAAAGTTTTAAGCCTAATCTTAAAAGTAGAGAAAGTGTCTGTCAGGCTTTTCAGAGAGTTTTTAGGACATCCTGATAATAATGAATTACAGTAGTCCAGCCTTGAAGTAATAAATGCATGAACTAGTTTTTCAGCATCACTCTAAGACATGGTATTTCTAATTTTAGGGATATTTTGGAAATGGAAGAAAGCAGTCCTACATGTTTGTTTAATATGTGCATTGAAGGACATATCCCGTTCAAAAATTACTCTAAGGCTCCTCACAGTGTTACTGGAGGCCAAGGTAATGCCATCCAGAGTAAGTACTGTATCTGGTTAGATACCATATTTGTAAGCTTTTTAAGGCCGAGTACAATAACCTCAGTTTTATCTGAGTTAAGGAGCAGAAAGTTAGAGGTCATAGGAGGTGATACTGCCTAAGGGAAGCATATATAATGTAAACAGAATTGGTCCTAACACTGAATCCTGTGGAACTCCATAATTAACCTCAGTGTGTAAAGAGGACTCTCCATTTACATGAACAAATTGGAGTCATATTAGACAGATATGATACAAACCACTGCAGCGCAGTACCTGTAATACCTACAGCATGCTCTAATCGCTCTAATAGGATATTATGGTCGACAGTATCGAACGCTGCACTGAGGTCTAGCAGGACAAGCACAGAGATGAGTCCACTGTCAGAGGCCATAAGAAGATCATTTGTAATCTTCACTAAGGCTGTCTCTGTGCTGTGATGGGCTCTGAAACCTGACTGAAACTCTTCAAATAAGCCATTCCTCTGCAGATGATCTGTTAGCTGTTTGACAACTACTCTTTCAAGAACTTTTGAAATGAAAGGAAGGTTAGAGATTGGCCTATAATTAGCTAAGACCGCTGGGTCAAGAGATGGCTTTTCAAGTAACGGTTTAACTACGGCCAGGTTGAAGGTCTGTTATACATAGTCGATTATTAGAGATAGGTTTATTATATTTAAGATTGAAACATTAATTAATGGCAGGACGTTTTTGAGCAGTCTGTAGGAATGGGGTCTAAAAGACACGTTGATGGTTTGGAGGAAGTAATTACTGAAGTTAACTCAGAAAGATCAATTGGAGAAAAAACTAAATT
>VOQK01033116.1:31374-44754 GCA_015052645.1 Benitochromis conjunctus
AGCATGAGTTCAGCCGAATAACAATGCAAAAATGTCCATTTTTATGATCCAGGATTGTAATGAATGAGAGCATGTGAGATTAGCGTGGGGTTTTGTTCAAGCCTGTTATCAAAGAGGAACAACAATGGTGGCGAAAGATGGGACAGGCTTGCATGAAACACAAGTTTTTGTTTTTTTGGATTTTCAAAGCCTTCCCTGATTTTTTGGGGGGCGGGGGGGCAATCATCCCGACGCAGGTCCTTTGTTTCTGGATGGGTATAAATTCAAGTGGCCGAATGTGTCTGTTGTTTGAGATTTCTGGCTCCCAGCACTCATCATTTCCCACAAGATAGGTGATCAAAGATAGAGACAACAGGATGCCAAAGACATATCACAGAGAATGTGAGGATTTACATCTGCACTCCTCATAAAAACAGAAGCATTTACAATAGAGCTCCAATGGGCCCCTGTGGACTGAGCAGAAATGTATGAGTGTGTATGTGTGCGCGATGGATTTCCAGCTCCAAATCACTCTCCTGTTATTATTTGCTCTGTGAGAAAAACCTGTGGGAACATCAACAGAAAAGGCAATATCAACAATTTCACACAAAGGACCAAATAACAGAATTACGTGCTCAAAAACCTCTGCGTTGGATGAAAACAAATGCGTATGCACAGCACCACATCAGTAAAGCTACACAAACTTGCACAAACACACAGCAGGCACATGCACATCACATGCAATCACAGAGCATGGAAGGGATTACAATATTTTTTCCCCTCAGCCAGATTAGACAAGATCAAATTATTTCCCTTCTGTGATGCCAGTTTTCTGCTGTCTAATGCCGGCTTTTCAAACAACACAAGGTTTATTGTGGGCAGTGCATAATACAGCAGATTTCAAATTCCTGTCAAATGCGGTGTGACAGAACACACTAGCTCTTCCTCGTATTCAGCAGAAGGAGGCCCGCGCAGGCCACTTACACTGGCTGCAGCTAAGCTGTTTATGTCCCCCATTCAGCAGTTACACAGGGCGGCAAGTGTAAACACAACAGTATCTTTTTAATTGTGCTGTTTCAAGCCTCGCTTCTCTGTTGAATTAGAGAGCAGACCACTCTGTTTCTCCCCGAGTCTAGCAGATTAGGGCCCTCGCTGTAAGGAAATGCCGGGGTGGCTCAGTTTGGGTTGTCACCGAATCAGCTTAAACTTCCCTCAGCGAGCATGGCGAAGAGCGATAACAACCATACGCTTGTTTGCGGTGCAGATGCGGCAGTAAGGGTGACTGGGTGAAGGCACTGTGTGCATATGTTTGTATGTCCTGCAGACTTTTCTGCTTGTTGTCCCTATATTTGTTAGAAAACCAGAGATAAGGAGTGAGAAAAGGAGAGTGAGATGCATAGGTAAGTGAGTATACCTGTGTATGCACAAGTGTGTGATACAAAGGGACTGAAAGACTATGAGACTGACAATGCATATAGAAAGCAGAGTAGCATGTAATATTATGGCAAGCCCTAGAAAACTGAATCTGATGGTCTCAAGGAAATTTCTCTTTATTATTTAGTGGTCAGCTACAATCCTCTCTGAGCACTAGCCAGGCACATGCAGTTACATGTTAAAATAGTGAGCATACAGGATACTACACTACATGTTCAATAACTTGCATATACACCCATGCAGACAAATACACGCACGAGTGACTTAATAATCGGTGAATGTATAACAGCCGTTAAATATTGTGCCTTCCACATTCCATTTTGAAAATCAATCTTGAACCAAATGAAGTCAATATTAATGTATGGAAAAATTCACAAGTTTCTGCTTCCTCTCCTCCCGCGCTCTTGGTCCTTCTGATTCGTTCTTTCATTCTGTGGAAATTTAAAGAGACGATTGGCGCATTCTCACTGTGCATATCCAGTTTTCCTTTGTTAGGCTAACTGGTGATTCAAGGTGGATAAAACACTGCTTATCGCATAGAATATAGTGCTGTATAATGATGTTAAAAAAATTAATTAATTAATAAAGGTGGCTTGCTTTGTACAGTGCCATGAGCATTACTCTAGAAAAGTGTAATAATTAACACTCGTTCCACACATATTAACAAGGTACAGGGTGTATGAAAAAGGATCAGTCAATATCAAAAGGCTATATTCTTTAATGCTTGTAGTTGCATGGCTGCATATAAACATTTACATACAAAACTTACAGCGTTCACACATGCTCAATGTGTCACCTTCCAAATTTAATACATATGTGCATATGATAGTCAAACTCTACCCATACTTTTGCAAACTTTGCAAACTCACGATCCCCTCTTTCTAACTGTATGTTTTGATTGTTACTGATGAATGACTGCGGAATTAAAGCACTCTGTAACCAGATGACTCTTTTAGATACACCCTGTACTTAGTTCTTTATGTGTATAACTTGAATCTACAACTACAGCCAAAACACAGCAAATGTCCCATAAACGATGTGTACATTTAATTGACAAACCCTTGTTGTCAAAGCAAATTTGACAAGTTTCGCCAGTAGTAATCATTCATTGTGTTAATTTAACACCTAATTCTTACTAAACTATCTGAAGGTGTGAAACAATAGAAAACACCCTGAGAAAAAAGGTGAAACAATAGTGGCATCAGATAAAAGTCCCAAAGGCACTAACTAATCTGAAGGAGTGGGGACCCCACAAACAATTGATAGCGAATGGCTAGCTGAAAATGATCTGTCATAAAGAAAAGGCTATTTTAAGTGGAAGGTAAATGATTAGCACACTGCTTTGCAAGTTTACAAAGACAGCCTGGATATGTTGACACAATTTTAACAAAATCTCAGAAGTTTTCTTAGACCCCAAATTTGTAAGTTCTCCTCATTACACATCTGCTCATCCAGCATCTGTTTCTCCCAACCATTAAAAACTTGGTTGCAATGCATTTTTTATTGCACCATGTGCTTTTGTAGAATGATCAGCAGGATTTGAATTGGTTAAGACATGTAGGTTTAAAAAATTTAAATGTTGTCTTTAAAAGATGGGGGCAGGGATATAACCCTGGTAGCTGAAATGAGGTCTATACACACTGAAGAAATTAACATTTTCTCTATTTAAGATCTGTAAAGACGTGAAAAGTAAGTTGTTGTCTGGCATTGAAGAAAGAAGAGGGTAAGGAGAGAAGCTGAAGGGTTTGAATGAAGGGCAGAAGAGCATTATGAAGCAAGAGCTTTTATGTTAATTGAACTTTTTTCTAGGTCACAATTTAGGTTTTGGGGAGGTTTGTGTATATGACACTGTGTGAGCCATTAACAGTTTTATTACCATTTATGTTTGCTCTCATTTAGGATCCAAACTACATGGGCTGAATACAGACCACAATATGACTGACATTACAAAGAGTTTGATCTTGACTGGTCTACAACACAGTCAAGATTAAACTGAGCAAATAGAGTTAGTAAAGTCGGTTGCCACCGTTTCTGTCTAGTTATTGGCAGAATTTTTACAGCTTTAATCTGGGGTTTTAGAGAAACATAATTTTTTGTCACAAATAATTGTTATCCTCTTCAATTAACCCTTTCTATTAATGTTCTAGAGAGCCAGGATTGATGACATTTGCTGCCCATCTCCAGATTTAGCGTTATTATTTTATAGCACTGGTCTTCAAAAGATATTTTTTGTTTGCTACTGGGAACATATGAGCTCTTTATCAATTGTTTTAAAAATGTATTTATTTTTTACTGATTTCCTGATTTCAGATATGGAATCCAGCTTAAGCTATATGTTTAAGCTATATATATCACTGATGTCTTGACATTTTTTAAAATGCACAATGTCGGGAATTGTCGCTTGTTTTCCACTAAAATTGTTTTTAATTGTTTATTTTGAAAAGAAACCAGAAGATGATGCCAGAGATACATTAAAGCACATTTAGCTCAAAATAAAACAGTTTTTGAGGCACTTACTTTTACACTTGTGCGTCACATCCATCTCTCTTTGTAAGAACTGACAAAAGTTAAGTCAATTTTCTATCACTTTTAAAATCTTTTAAAATGTTCATAGCTGACATCACAAAAGATTTGGTGGAAAAAAAGTCAAGATGAGAATGTAAAAAGTGCTTCCTTAGCGACATTATGGCAATCATTAGCTGACAACATGTTGCTTTTAGCGTGTTATCCACAAGCACAGCATAATTCTCTGTTCTTTCATTGTTAATACAATTTTGCAGAACTTACAATAGCGGTTCTCATGCTGGAGATTCAGTTGGCTTCAGTTTTCCTTTTGAACTCACCGTCAAGCATGTATTGATGGATTTTATACGTTTTTAACATAAACACCTTTTTTCTTTAATGATGAAACATATCGCAGTTTCTCTCACGTCATCATAGTTATCCAATGCTCAAAACGTTAAAACTAAAAAATGAGACGTGCTAGACGAAAATGTTTTTTTAGATTTGAAGTCAGCAAGTGAAATTTGTCAGTACAGATGAAAGAATAGAAGAATGTCAGTAGCAAAATGTTGTTGACCAGTTAAATTAGCTACAGCTAGTCACTACCCTAATGATAGCTAAACAGACAGCTAACATAGCTATCTGGTAACCGCTCACAGCTAAAAGTCTAATGTTGACAGGTTGAGATTTATGATAACTGATTAATACAGACCTCTTAAATTGACACTGAATGTTAATCTCAAAAACTGACGTTTGGTGTTGAGTGAACTCTTGTTCATGTGTTCAGCTGCTAGTGAGGCAACAGACTGTGATTCTGCCTGTGTGACAGCTGGAGGAGGCCAAGCTGGCCCTGTTAATACTGATACTGTTGCAAAATGAATATCTATAGTAATTTTGGAATCTGCATTTTAAACTACTGTATATAAACAATGTTTTATAGACCCCACCCACCCACTCTGTTTTCAAATTCTGACTATCACAGAACGTGTATTCTACTGAAACCTTAGCAGTATATGGATATAATTCTGGATATTAAGATTTTCAGCTTGTCTGATTGCTGCTCTATTTATATCGGTTGGGCTTGGGAAAAAAAAGTTGTTGTAGATGAAAAGCAAAAACATTTGTGTCAAGCTCACCTGTGTAGATCGTAAAAGGGGGGGGGGGAAACCTTCGTTGCCTTGATTGTTAAATGTCATAGATAAGATATCCTGTCAGTTAGAAAAGATGTTTTAAAATACATATATTCCACAGAAAATTGAATTTTCTTTTAATAATTTCAAAGGCAAGGCAAAAATCCAGTCTGAGGAGCACTGAGGTGATGCCTATTAATCCCCGTCTATTCGACAGCAGCGTTGGAAAAGGTAGAATTGTGAAATGACAAGCCTTAAAAAACGCGAATGAGCACACTTGAACGATTTCAACTACAGCTCCCCTCAACCATGCCTGTGGTTTTGAAAAGGAGGCGAGTATGGTGAATTCTGTCTGTAGAGTGATGCAAAGTCAAGTGGACAGGCAGGTAATAGGAGGGAGAGGTGGGGAAAAAGAGACAGGCATGGAGCAATCATGAAAATGAATGCAAATGGAGGCAAGGGCAGCCATGGGAGGTCCAGGAGCATGGAGAAGGATGTACTTTAAAAAGATCTGTTCAAAAAGCAAAGAGGCCTAACCTTTACTTGAATCGAATGAATAATTGGAATAAGCATATTAACTTACTCTGTCATTTTCATGAACATCAAATTTCTAAATACAAGGCATGGTCACATCTTAATATGTCCTCCTTTATTTAAGCAGATAATACACATCAAATTTCCAACAGAAGCTAAGTGCTACAATTAATTTATACTGGAATTTATAACAGATCAGATGATACAGTGGAATCACTTCTGCAGTCAGTGGGCACATACATTTTCAATGCCGTTTTAACAGCAGAGACATCTGAGAGATGAATCCAAAGCAATATCATATTATTATTATTATTATTATTATTAACCATTATGTTTTTACCAAGTATTCAGTCCGCTGTGTAATTTAAAACTAAAACTCTTTTAAAAACAGTTTCTTCACTTCCGTGGAAGAACGTGCTCCACCCTTCAGTCCATCTGTGCTTCCTTCACATTGCTTTCTGTAGCCACTTCTCTTCCTGCTTTCAATCCATGCCCACAGTTTCTTCCAGTTCCTTTTCTCTCTATCATCCCATTGACGTTTCCCCTTGGCTTTCTCACTTGTATGCCTGCCCATTCCCCTCCCTACACTCCCTCTTCCCCACAGTGCGGATGTAGGGTAGCAGCTTTTCTGCTCAGTCGTCCCAGACTGACAAGTACCTTAAAAAACACTGTCAGTTTAAAAACATGACGTCCCGTGACCTTCCCAGCATCGCACACCCATGCCCGAAAAATTAATGGAAATATACATCAAATCTGTGAGTGTGTCTATATAGGTGCATGGATGGGCTGTTTTCATTTCTCAATGTGTGGGTGTGAAAAATGACGCTGATGAATATATATTACTCTTGGGCCATTCAATTGTGAAGAGCCTAAAACAACACAAGGTGTGTCATTTGCATTAGATGTGCCTGTTATGCATGTACCTAAAGTATGTGTGTTACTGTGTATAGATCTTTTTTTTCCGTTTTTTCTTTTACTACATTTTTAAATAAAAAAATAATGATTATTATTATAGCTGATGCACAACTTTAAGTATTTTACTGTTTGTGAACATTTCCAGTCTGCTCATTGCAATAAATACAAACTCCAGGTTGTGTGCATTGTTTACACTTCTTTAGAGTTTGATGACTTTGCTAATAACTTTGAAGACTGGGATGGTATGAACTAATGCTGGCGAGCATCATTTCTCTCCCTCACACTTATTTGCCCTCTTCCTCTGCACCACAGGTTCCTGATTTCCTGCAGCTTTGAACATCTCAGCTTGTGGTTCCAGATTAATAAAACAGGGAATTAATTAATTTTGGATGAAACCTTCACAGTTGGGGACAGGTTGTGCCTCATCAAGGCCTGTATTATTGACAAGACTAAAAAGCTGCAGTTCCCCAGGAACCAAACTGTTATAGCCAGCCATCTACCAACATTTCTTTCATAAAGAATGCCAACTGTCCACAAGTAAAGAACTGATTGAGCATACTTTCAAACAAATCATCATTGTGGCTTAACAGTAAAAGAAATGTCTTTAATATCAGTAGGTGCTGTCATACACGAGTTCAAGACAGTTCTGATGAAATACTGATAAGAAATGAAGATTCACCTGGGAGGAAGTATATATATTCATTCAACTCATTCAAAATATATTATTTTTAAAATAAAATTAATGATGTTTTCATGTATTGAATTGTTATCTACAGCATTTTCCACAATGCGGCTTCCACAAGTAGCAGTCAGCTGTAATGGAAAAAAATGATGACAGGAGCAGTTTTTCATAAAAGCTCCCAAGGAGAACAACCCTCAGTAGATATGTCTGTGAAGGTTCTCAGTCATCCAGGTCATCATAGGCTAAAGAGCTTAGAAAGAAAAGCATACTTCTTTAACTTGCTTGAAGACGTTTCACCTCTCATCCGAGAAGCTTCTTCAGTTCTAAGCTTCCTCTAACTGAAGAAGCTTCTCGGATGAGAGGTGAAACGTCTTCAAGCAACTTAAAGAAGTCCAGACGCTTTTCTTTCTAAGCTTCTTAGACAACCGTCAGTAGAGAAATCTTAAATTTACTCTCCCCAAAGCCACTACAGATTTTCTGTTTTAGTCCAATAAAGAAAATTAATGAATAGAAATGGTGACAAAGCACTGAATTCTTTCACATTAGTGCCAGCACAGCTAGGGCTACATTTGTCTTCCTTGATGTGTGACATCTGTATGTAGAAGCATCATGTGGTTCCATTTAGTTGTTTTCTTTTTGGTGACTATATTTTGTCCTTCCAAGCAGCTTTGCCATGAAAAATTAAATGGATGCTAAGTGACTAATGCACTTTTTCAGTTGTGTATTGAGACAATAAAAAATTAACAACAGAAATAATTAATTTTGATTGGTGCCAACAGTACTGAAAAACTTATGTTGTGCCCTGATAAGTAATTTATACCTCATGCAAATTCTCCTCTTCACTTACATGCAAAATAATGTCACTTCTGTGTTATATAAATTCTGAAAGACTTTTAACTTATGTTCCACCATGTTGTGATTACAATATGCCCCTGTGCACCTCAGCGTGGCTTTGAAATTTTATTTGCTTTTATTTTAAAGTTCTACCCAGTCATCTAATATGCATTTAACCAGAGGTAAACATGCATCCTAAGCAGGATTTCATTTTGTAGCTATTAATTCTTACCTTTCTCCCTGGCATGGCTCATTGTCACACCATTGTAAACATCTCTCCTTTTGTTTTGCTGTCTGCTACGTAGCATATCGCTACCAGCACTGCACGCCTTAAATTTAACTGTCATTTAGCCTAATGCGGCATCCAGTTCCTCTTGTTTACATGATGTTTGCCTGCAACTACCCCTGTTTGTCTGTTTCCTAAAGTGATTCAACAAATAGAGCCAATGTTACAGCAGTACCTACAGTACTTCGGTGTCTTTACAAGAAGAACAACACTCGATCCCATCTAACTGTGACTTTTGTTTTTAAAGGTTAATGTGATCACGATTTGCAGTATGGGCTATACACAAACTTTTTGCTGCGTTTCCCACAGGTTGCTTCACTCGTGCGCTGTAATCTACAAAGCTTTCACATAAGATTAGCATTTCATTTATTTATTGTAAACATAAAAGTCATGTATGCACACACTGAAATGATATCCAGTTTGGATTTTAGATATTACCTTTCAAACTTTCCATTGCTTTTCACTTCTTAGCAAGTAGATACAAAATTAATACAAGCGAAATAGAATTTTTAAAAAGAAGCAAACAATGTTATTGCAACACAGTAACTTATGTTTATTTCCAGTTTAGCCTCCAACAAATTAAAACTCACACATTCAAATATAAAAACTAAGCTCAACCCATTTGAATTACTGAGTGTACTCATGCACACAGAAACACCCACAGATTCTTCTCTGCCCCTCGTGATCCTCTTGTTATCCCCGTATGGCATCTCGCTGAATGAATGAATCCATCCTGACAACAAATGGGATATGAGACAAAGAATATGTTTCCCTTCACTACACCCATATTACTAATAGATAGACTGTTGGGTTGCATAGCATAAATACTTTAACCACGTCGCCTCCATTTGTAACAGTGTGGCCCAAACAGATTCAAACAGGAACATATTAAATATAAATTGGCATTTTATAATGGCCTTTTGTGTGTATGTGTGTTTGTGCATCTGAGAGTGTGTTGTTTGGACTCTGGTCATGTTCTGCAGGGACACTCCAGCCCTTGCAGACTAAGTAAATTGAGGAGGAAGACAGACAGTGTTTTTCTGTGGGGATTTAAGTTGTGATGGCAATAAGCTGAATCAGGTCAGTACAAGAGAGATGTCTGTTATCCAGACAAATTTCTCCCTAGTAAAACACTACACATCTGCATAAAAGCACAAATAAATAGCCATCCATGCACAAATGCATAAATGTGGTAATTTTATGGGGAAGTACATATCAAAAAGTGCCATATCAGTTTAAATATAACTAAATTAAAGGTCACTTAAAAGGCTTTATCATGAACATGATTTAAAACTTTATGAGATTATATTAGCACTGCACCAAGTCAGACGCAGGCAGATTGTAAATAAAAGTCTTGTAAAATAAAACAAATCAGTGAAGAGTAAGCATTAAAGAAAAACTTAGGAAGCATGCTAGGGAGAAAAATTAAACCTGCATAATGTTTGGAAGTAACGCTTATCACAAGAGAAGTACTAGTTAGCTGTGCAAATGCACAGAGCATGTAGACCAGAAGCAACGTGGTTTCTTTGAGCTTGTACTACACTCCTGTTGGACATCATGTCAACCCAGAGCTGATCCATCACACTCAGACACGCACACACTTTAGCTGTGTAGCTCTGACCACAGATCTGTCATTGTAAAGGCTGTAGAACATCTTGTCTGTCTAACACACACACTACAGCTAAACTGCTGTACGACATCTTAAATCACAGGTCCATCATTGTACTGGGGGAAGAACATCTAGTCTGTCTTGTTACAAACCTAAGACAGCAAATTGAGGCAATCATGGCTTTGTGGATTACAACACACAAGTATAGAGGCTTAAGAATTTTTTTCTTTGGCTTGATTATATTGGCTTAATTTGTTTCACACACCGGTGCTTAGTGACCCAATTACACAGATATGAAAGTATGTATGTTGTAAAATATCCACCTCTCTTATTTTCAGAAAAGTTTGTATACAGTTTTATACACATTCACTGCTCGCTGTCACAGCTGAGCAGCCGGTGTGTTTAAGGAAACGGACCCAAATGCAAACACTGAAGGAGACGGAACTGAGTGGCAAACAAAAGGCGAGCCTTTCATTGTGGCTGATAAACATGAAAAGCAAAAACAAGGAAAAGACGAACAGGGAGGAGAGCTGACTGAGAAACCTAAACTGGGAAAACTAAAAACTAAGAAAACTGTGATAAGACTGAGGTAACTATAAAAAACTATGACCCAGCTATGACAACTGAGATAACCGAGACATGACGTGTGGAGAAAATACACAGACGACCTGACAAAGACTAAATGAAACACGGAGACTAAATACACACAGGACATGATCAGGGGAAGTGGAAACACATGGGGAAACAGCTGACACAAATTAACATAACAGCATCACAGGGGAAGAGTATAACTACCGTATATCTTCTAGTAGTGGCCTGTCTCTTATTGGCGCCCGTCTGATAAACGCCGGGTTTGAAAACATGACACGACAAATAGACGCCGGTCTCCAATAGTAGCTGGTCTCCTTTAAGCGCCGGTCTATAGTAAACGCCGATCTCCAATGACCCACCGCCTTTTCCGTACGCCACTACTCTTTTCGTACCATCTGGGCTACCGCCCTCCTGCAGTAAATCATACGGCAAATGTATACATATATGTATATGTCCTAATGTATACGTATACGGTATGCGCAAGTTTGGAGCTCATTGCATTTCCTTACGTTCCGCAGGGGACTTTGTCGAGCTGAGGAGCGCTTTCGTGCGAAGTTCGGACTGGTAGCAGGCCAGTGTTAGTGGCATCATTGGCAAGACTCCTACCGTAGCTGTTTTTCATGATTACGGAAATACTGTATACTGCTTTAATAATACCGTACTGCTGTACTGATAATTTTGTTAAATCCTGAATGTTCATCCGCTGTTGTTGCCTACATTTTGTGGCCATAAATACGGTACCATACCGTATTTTACTGCCAAATGTACTCCATTTATCCATCACCATTCCATCTGAGAAGGGAATAAGAGCCGGTCTCCAACAACCACTGGTCTCTTTTAAACGCTGGCCCGTCAGAATAATTTTTTGAATAAACGCCGGGGCTACTATTGGAAGATCTACGGTTTTAAAATGTTGTTTTATTTTTTACTCACAACCTGCAGAATCTTTTCTATAAAGGGATTTATACATTTACCTAATTGAAAATAACTACAACTAATGAGGTGTATGTAACTGTAAATCTGTATTTAGGTTACCTGTCAGATCAAACTGAGGGTGTGTTGGTCCACAAGAGAAGGCTAGAGCCTCAACAAGAGGGAGAAGGATCTAAAGCACCGTGGAAAGGTACATTTTTATACTTTTCATATACTTTCCATATAGTTTGCCTGAAGTTAAAGTGATTTATGATCTTGCTGATGCTCACCTGGTTATAGACTGCTCACCTGAAGAGCTGTCTGCAGAGGCCTGTCTCGGTCCCGTCTCTGCAGAGGAGACAGCACCACCTGTGGACAGTGAGACACTTGCGTCTGAGCGGAGACCAGTGCCAGAGTCAGACCTGATGTACAGTATAACAGCTGCCATCAAAACCTTCAGAGCACAGCTGGAGGAACACTTCACTGTGAGTAACCACAGGTTATTGATTATTGGCTGTATTATTGGCTGTGATTACATAATCAGTAACTCCAATTTCAGGGTCACTGGCAGAAAGTTGAAACTGAAATTCTTCTTTCGCTAAAGGAGCATCAACAACATGTATCCGCACTGCTCATGGCTGTACATCAACACAGGTAATGTATGCGGTATCCCTTTCCTCTGAATCCACTTCTCCATACCAAGGACCTCTTTTGACTTCTCTTAAATTACATCATCACTTACAAGAAATTAGTTGACTTGATAAGACAACTCAGGGGTTCATCTATCTAGCTATGAGCATGTTCAGAAACATGGGCAGGTGTACTGCCAGCAGAGCAACTGATTTTTACAAAGAAAAATAAAACTATAATATTAGAAAAATCTGAACAGGGTTAGGCAGAAGCTGTGTCCCAAAACCTAGGCCGCGTCCTTTGGAGGCCACATTTGTAGACCGATTACATCACAGCCATGCGACGAAGGCTATCCCAATTCGAAGGCTGCTCCAAATGCAGCCGACAAATGCGTCCTTCGTTTTCCCCCAATTTGAAGGGTGGGTCGGGTGTATCCTTCGTGGCCAAACCTATCCCAGAATTCATAGCACGGCCCAGCCTATTCCAGTTTCAAACAATGGCAGCAGCTACTTCATTTTAATATTACTCTTATTACTCTTTCTGGGTCACAAAATAAACTTTTAAGATATTTTCAGGCCAGAACGTAGCTGTGTAAACTTCAAATATCTGCTCGATTTATCAAGACATCACGCATTTGCAAAGGTGCTCTGATGTTTTCAGAGACATCTGTTGCCCACTAGCTCCATCGCTGAGCGGGTCGTCAAGGCTCACTAGAGCTGGCGAGAACAGTGGACTCCTGGTACATCGTTTTCAACCCCCCTGCTGTCTTTCACTACTCAGGTTAAACGTGACATAATTCACTTGGATAACTTAAAAATGTTATTGCCTGGCTTTTTTCAGTGTTGTATTTGTTCCTGAGCAAATCGGTTTGGCTGAGCTTAGTTATATTTTTCACACAGCTGAATAAATGTCAAACAGAAAACTGATTAAACAGAAGTGTGAGGTGGTAGTGAATTTACTCAAGTGTCCTGTTATATTTTAGATAGCAAGTAGCAGACGGCTGAGTTTATTCAACTCCACCAAGACAGCTGGTGACACAAATCTGAAGGCTAGACCGTCCCATTTCACAGCCTCGCACTTCTGGCCTTCTTGGTCTTCGAAGGACCTGGCCCACGTAGACCGCGAAGGCCGGGTCCTCTGAAAGATGCAGCCTAGGTTTTGGGACACAGCTACAGAGTGTTGTCACTTGGTTTTCGCTCTCTCTGTGGTAGAGTATCACTTCCTGCCCTATTACTTTGTGTCGGGGGACCCGATCCTTGGGGTCGACCAATTTTTGGCGCAGCATGGTTTGGGATTTAAAAGCCACAGAGACACGGTGTTTTTAAAAAAATTAAAATAAAAT